>QAOC01049466.1:0-10946 GCA_003255005.1 Begonia fuchsioides | reverse complement strand
TGATTGGTTGACTTTTTTACTACAAGGAGAAGATGTAATTTTAATGGCATCTCAGAAAATATTACCTAATTAAGTTCTTAAGGCATCACATTTCAGGTTTGAAAGTATACAATAAATAAATTAAATGAGCAAGATAACATTAAAAGCATTCAATCACAATTTTAAAGTACCTGAACATAATGGTGGACGACAATTTTATACAAACCTTTGAGACTAGCAAAAGCTACCGAGCTCTTGAACAACAAATAATGGGATGGCTTGACTTTTTCTTAAAGATGAAGATGTATTTTTAATGAATGTCAGAGAATAATCCCAAATCCAGCTCTTAAGGCGTCATATTTTAGATGTGGAAGTATCCAATAAATAATTCAACTAAGTAGGATAACATTGAAAGAATTCCATCATAATTCTAGAGTAGCTGAATATAATAGTGGACAAAAATTCCATAAACACTTTTAAGACTAGCAAAAACTACATAGCTCCTCAACCCAACCATAAAGTGATTGGTTGATGTTTTTACTACAAGGAGAAGATGTAATTTTAATGGCATCTAAAAAAATATTACCTAATTAAGTTCTTAAGGCGTCACATTTCAGGTTTGAAAGTATATAATAAATAAATCAAATGAGCAAGATAACATTAAAAGCATTCAATCATAATTTTAAAGTACCTGAACATAATGGTGGATGACAATTTTATACAAACCTTTGAGACTAGCAAAAGCTACCGAGCTCCTGAACAACGAATAAAGTGATGGCTTGACTTTTTCTTGAAGATGAAGATGTATTTGTAATGAATGTCAGAGAATATTCCCAAATCCAGCTCTTAAGGCATCATATTTTAGATGTGGAAGTATACAATAAATAATTCAACTGAGCAGGATAACATTGAAAGAATTCCATCATAATTCTAGAGTAGCTGAATATAATAGTGGACAACAATTTCATACACACTTTTAAGACTAGCAAAAAATACCAAGCTCCTTAACTCAACTATAAAGTGATTGGTTGACTTTTTTACTACAATGAGAATATGTAATTTTAATAGAATCTCAGAGAATATTTCACAATAAAGCTCTTAAGGGTAGGGATGGGCAACCCGACCTAACCCTCACTATTTGGGTACGGTTGAAAATGAATTGAATGAGTTTCTTACCCATTTGGGTTGGGTTGTACAATTTAATTTGGGTTTTGGGTCGGGTTGAAGCTTTTTACTGAACCCGCAAACCCGACCCAAAAAAACTCATTTACCAAATATTCTAAAAATTTTCTAGGGTTCACAGTTTCACCCATCGACCTATGGACAGTGTCTGGTCGACACCTTATTTAAAGTGTCGACCGCTCCTTGATTCTATCCAAAAACTCTTCGTCTTCCACGCCTGAAATTGTTTAAAAAACTCATTTTTCCAGCCTTAACCACAACTGAGCTCTCCCTCTCCCAAAGTTATCTCTGGTCTAGTGTGAGAAAATTAGGGTTTTGTGATAAAAGTGTTAGCTTTTAGTGTTTTGTGAGGTTTTACCGTGATCATTTTTAAGTAAAGTATTACGGGGTGTGGCAATCTAGTTATTCTATTAGTTTATGTATGTCTAAGGCTCATTATTTTATTGATTCATGATATGCAGATTTTCATGGAGAAGATAATGCCATCATTTTCTCATCCACCTTAAAGAAGACTTATGTTTTTCCTCAGCAAAGGCGACGTTGCAACTCTTTATTTTTGTACAGGCCTTTACTTAGAGAAGTTAAAACATATTTTAGGAAATATGTAGATGGTATTTTTAGTAAATGTATTTGTTTAAGTTCGGTATCTTTTGAATTAATTATTAGGAGAGACAATGTCATAACTCGTAAGGTAATAATATATTGTTTTTTATTTTTTTTCGTAATAGTAAATGTTTTGATGTTATTTTAGAATTGTTTTTAATGAATCGTTCCAAAAAAAACTGACCCAACCCGCAATATTTTGGGTCGGGTTGTCATATAGGTTCCGGGTTTGGGCCAGTCTTCGGTTTCAGGTACGAAATCGAAAACCAAATGGGTCGGGTTAAATTGATTAAAAAACTGACAAAACCCAACCCATGCCCATCCCTACGTAAGGCATCACATTTCACATTTGGAAGTATACAATAAATAAATCAAATGAGCAAGATAACATTAAAAGCATTCAATCACAATTTTAAAGTACCTGAACATAATGGTGGACGGTAATTTTATATAAACCTTTGAGACTAGCAAAAGCTACTGAGCTCCTGAACAACGAATAAAGTGATGGTTTGAATTTTTCTCAAAGATGAAGATGTATTTTTAATGAATGTCAAAGAATATTCCCAAATCAAGTTCTTAAGGCGTCATATTTTAGATGTGAACGTATACAATTAAAAATTCGACTGAGCAGGATAACATTGAAAGAATTCCATCATAATTCTAGAGTAGCTGAATATAATAGTGGACAACAATTTCATACACACTTTTAAGACTAGCAAAAAATACCAAGCTCCTTAACCCAACCATAAAGTGATTGGTTGACTTTTTTACTACAATGACAATACGTAATTTTAATAGAATCTCAGAGAATATTTCTGAATAAAGCTTTTAAGGCGTCACATTTAACGTTTGGAAGTATACAATAAATAAATCAAATTAGCAAGATAACATTAAAACCATTCAATCACAATTTTAAAGTACCTGAACATAATGGTGAACGACAATTTTGAACCAACCTTTGAGACTAGCAAAAGCTACCGAGCTCCTCAACCAACCAATAAGATGATGGCTTGACTTTTTCTTAAAGATGAAGATGTAATTTTAATAAATTTCATAGAATATTCCAAAATCCAGCTCTTAAGTCATCATATATAAGATCGAAGTATACAATAAATAAATCAACAAAGCAGGATAACATTGAAAGCGTTCCGTCATAATTCTATAGTAGCTGAATATAATAGTGGACAAAACTTTCATACACACTTCTAAGACTAGCAAAAACAACATAGCTCCTCAACCCAACCATAAAGTTATTGGTTGACTTTTTACTACTAGGAGAAGATGTAATTTTAATGGCATCTCAGAAAATATTACCTAATTAAGTTCTTAAGGCGTCACATTTCAGGTTTGAAAGTATACAATAAATAAATCAAATGAGAAAGATAACATTAAAAGCATTCAATCACAATTTTAAAGTACCTGAACATAATGGTGGACGGTAATTTTATATAAACCTTTGAGACTAGCAAAAGCTACTGAGCTCCTGAACAACGAATAAAGTGATGGTTTGAATTTTTCTCAAAGATGAAGATGTATTTTTAATGAATGTCAAAGGATATTCCCAAATCAAGTTCTTAAGGCGTCATATTTTAAATGTGAACGTATACAATTAAAAATTCGACTGAGCAGGATAACATTGAAAGAATTCCATCATAATTCTAGAGTAGCTGAATATAATAGTGCACAACAATTTCATACACACTTTTAAGACTAGCAAAAAATACCAAGCTCCTTAACCCAACCATAAAGTGATTGGTTGACTTTTTTTCTAAAAGATGAAGATGTAATTTTAATGGCATCTTAGATAATATTCTCAAATCAAGCTCTTAAGGCATCACATTTCAGGTTTGGAAGTATATAATAAATAAATCGAATGAGCAGTATAACGTTTAAAGCATTCCATTACAATTTTATAGTAATTGAATAAAATGGTGGACGACAATTTCATACAAACCTTTGAGACTAGCAAAAACTAGCGAGCTCATCAACCCAACCATATGGTGATTTGTTGATTTTTTTAGAAAAGATAAAGATGTAGTTTTAATGGCATCTCAAAGAATATTCCCAAATCCAGTTCTTAAGGCGTAACAATTCAAGTTTGGAAATATACAATAAAATAAATTAAATGAGCAAGAAAACATTCAAAGTATTCAATCACAATTCTAGAGTACCTGAACATAATGGTGGACGACAGTTTTATACGAACCTTTGAGACTAGAAAAAAATACAATCTCCTCAACCCAACCATAAAGTGATTGGTTGACTTATTTTTTTAAAAGATAAAGATGTAATTTTAATGGCATCTTAGAGAATATTCCTAAATTCAGTTCTTAAAGCGTCACATTTCAAGTTTGAAAGTTTACAATAAATAAACCAAATGTAAGGCATTCCATCACAATTCTATAGTACCTTAATATAATGGTGGATGACTATTTCAAATAGGTCTTTGAGACTATAAAAAAGTACCACCACTTCAACCAAAACATAAAGTGATTTGCTGACTTTTTCCCAAAAATAAAGATGTAAGTTTCATGGCATCACAAAGAATATTTCTAAATCAAGCTCTCAAAGCATCCCATTTCAGGTTTGAAAGTATATAATAAATAAAAAAATAAGTAGGATAACATTAAAACAGTCCCTCACAATTCTAGAGTACCTGAATATAATACTGGAAGACATTTTTATACAGATCTTTGAGACTAGGAACAAACACCAGCTCTTCAACGCAGCCATAAAGTAATTCGTTGACTTTTTTTGTAAAAGATGAAGATGTAATTTTAATGACATCGCAGAAAATATTTCCTAATCCAGTTCTTAAGGCGTCATATTTCACGTTTGGAAGTATACAATAAATAAATCAAATGAGCAAAATAACATTACAAGAATTCAATCACAATTCTAAAGTACCTGAATATAATAGTGGATGGCAATTTCATACAAACCTTTGAGACTAGCAAAAACTACCAAGATCCCCAACCCAACCATAAAGTGATTGGGTGACTTTTTTTCTAAAAGATAAAGATGTAGTTTTAATGGCATCTCAGAGAATATTATCAAATCGAGCTCTTAAGGCGTCACATTTCAAGTTTGGAAATATACAATAAATAAATTAAATGACCAAGATAATATTAAATCATTTCATGACAATTCTAGAGTACCTGAATATAATGGTGAAAGAAAATTTCATACAAATCTTTGAGATAGCAAAAATACCAGCTCTTGAATCCAACCGTAAAGAGATTGGTAGAATTTTTTGCAAGAGATGGAGATGTAATTTTAATGGCATCTCAGAGAATATTCCCAAATCAAGTTCTTAAGGCTCACATTTCACATTAGGAAGTATACAATAAATGAATTAAAAGACCAAGATAAAATTAAAAGCATTCCATCACAACTCTAAAGTACCTGAATATAATGGTGGATGACAATTTCATACACACCTTTGACACTAGCTAAAACAACCCAGTTCCACAAACCAAGCATAAGTGATTGGTTGACTTTTTTTGTAAAAAGATGGAAAATTGCATCTAAGAAAATATTCCCTAATCAAGTTTTTAAGGTGACACAATTCACGTTTGGAAGTATACAATAAATAAATCAAATGAGCAAGATAACATTAAAAGCATTTAATCACAATTTTAGAGTACCTGAACATAATGGTGGATGACAATTTTATTCAAACCTTTAAGACTAGAAAAAACTACCCAGCTCCTCATTCCAACAATAAATTGATTGGTTGACCTTTTTTCTAAAAGATGAAGATGTAATTTTAATAGCATCTAAGAGAATATTCTCAAATCAAGCTTTTAAGGCATCACATTTGAGGTTTGGATGTATACAATAAAGAAATCAAAAGAGAATGACAACATTAAAAGTATTCCATCACAATTCTAGAGTACCTTAGTATAATGGTTGACAATAATTTCATACAAAACTTTGAGACTAGCGAAAAATACCAGCTCCTCAATCCACCCCATAAAGTAATTTGTTGACTTTTTATCTAAAAGATAAAGATGTATTTTTAATGACATCTCAAAGAATATTTTCAAATCCAACTTTTAAGGAATCACATTTAAAAGTATGGAAGAACACAATAAATAAATAAAATGAGCAGGAAAACATTAAAAGCATTCCATCACAATTCTAAAGTACTTGAACATAATGATGGACAATAATTTCATAAAGATCTTTGAGACTAGCAAAAAATACAAGATTCTCATCCCAACCATAAAGTGATGTGGTGGACTTTTTGTAAAAGATAATGATGTAATTTTAATGGTATCTCAGAGAATATTACCAAATTCAGCTCTTAAGGAGTCACATTTCACGTTTGGAAGTATACAATATATAAATAAAATGAGCAAGATAACATTAAAAGCATGTTATTACAAATCTAGAGTGCCAGAATATAATGGTGGACGAAATTTCATACATACCTTTGAAACTAGCAAAAACTACTTAGTTCTTCAACCCAACCATAAAGTGATTGGTTGACTTTTTTTCTAAATTGGAAGATGTATGTTTAATGGCATCTTAGAGAATATTCTTAAATGAAGCTCTTAAGGCGTCACATTTTAAGTTTGGATGTATACAATAAATAAATAAAAAGGGCAAGATATCATCAAATAATATTCTCAAATCAAGCTCTTAAGGCATCACATTTCAGGTTTGGAAGTATATCATAAATAAAATAAATGAGCATTATAACATTTAAAGCATACCATCACAATGTACCTGAATATAATGGTGGATGACAATTTCATACAAATCTTTGAGAGTAGCAAAAAACACCAGCTCCTTAACCCAACAATAAAGTAATTGGTTAACTTTTTTTCTAAAAGATGAAGATGTAATTTTAAAGGCATCTCAGAGATTATTCTCAAATCCAGCTCTTAAGGCGTCAAATTAAGTTTGAAAGTATACAATAAATAAATAAAATGAGCAGGATAACATTAGAAGCATTCCATCACAATTCTAAAGTACTTGAATAAAATAGTGGACACTAATTTCATACATATCTTTGAGAATAGCAAAAAATATCAGCTCGTCAACCAAACCATGAAGTGATTGGTTGACTTTTTTTCTAAACAGGAAGATGTAATTTTAATGGTATCTCAGAGAATATTCTTAAATCAAGCTCTTAAGGCATCACATTTCAAGTTTTTGATGTATACAATAAATAAATAAAAAGAGCAGGATATCATCAAAAGTATTCTATCACAATTCAAGAGTACCTAAATATAATGATAGACAACAATTTCATACAAATCTTTGAGACTAGCAAAAAATATTAGCTCCTCAACCAAACCATAAAGTATTTTTTTGACTTTTTTTCTAAAAGTTGAAGATGTAATTTTAATGGCATCTTAAAGAATATCTCAAATCCACCTCTTAAAGCGTCACATTTCAAGTTTGGAAGTATACAATAAATAAATATTACGAGCATTTCATCACAATTCTAAAGTACCTGAATATAATGATAGATGACTATTTCATAGAAATCTTTGAGACTAGCAAAAAAATCATCTCCTCAACCTAACTATCAAGTGATTGGTTAACTTTTTTTCCTAAAAAGGAATATGTAATTTTAATGGTATCTTAGATAATATTCTCAAATCAAGCTCTTACGACATCACATTTCAGGTTTGGCAGTATATAATAAATAAAATAAATGAGTAGTATAACATTTGAAGCATATTATCACAATTTTAGTATACCTGAATATAATGGTGGACGACAATTTCTTACAAATCTTGAGAGTAACAAAAAGTACCATCTCCTTAACCCAACAATAAAGTGATTGGTTGACTTTTTTTCTAAAAGATGAAAATGTTATTTTAAAGGCATCTTAGAGAATATTAATCCAACTCTTAAGGCATCACATTTAAAGTTTGAAAGTATACAATAAATAAGTAAAATGAGCAAGATAACGTTAGAAGCATTTCATCACAATTCTAAAGTACTTGAATAAAATGGTGGACGAAAATTTCATACATATATTCTGAAATCAAGCTCTTAAAGCGTCACATTTCAAGTTTGGATATATACAATAAATAAATAAAAAGAGTAGGATATCATTAAAATTATTCTATCACAATTCAAGAGTACCTAAATATATTGATAGACAACAATTTCATAGAGATCTTTGAGACTAGAAAAAAATATCAGCTCCTCAACCCAACCATCAAGTTTTTGGTTGACTTTTTTTCTAAAAAGGAATATGTAATTTTAACTGCATCTTAGATAATATTCTCAAATCAAGCTCTTAAGGCATCACATTTCATTTTTGGCAGTATATAATAAATAAAATAAATGAGCAGTATAACATTTAAAGCATACTATCACAATTCTAGAGTACCTGAATATACTGGTGAATGACAATTTCAAACAGATCTTTGAGAGTAGTAAAAAATACCAACTCCTTAACCTAACAATAAAGTGATTGGTTGACTTTTTTCCTAAAAGATGAAAATGTAATTTTAAAGGCATCTCAGGGAATATTCTCAAATCCAGCTCTTAAGGCGTCACATTTAAAGTTTGAAAGTATACAATAAATAAGTAAAATGAGTAGGATAACATTAGNTAAAATGAGTAGGATAACATTAGAAGCATTCCATCACAATTCTAAAGTACTTGAATAAAATTGTGGGTGACAATTTCATACAGATCTTTGAGAATAGAAAAAAATACCAGCACGTCAATCAAACCATCAAGTGATTGGTTGACATTATTCTAAACAGGAAGATATAATTTTAATGGCATCTCAATAAAATGAGCAGGATAACATTAGAAGCATTCCATCACAATTCTAAAGTATTTAAATAAAATGGTGGACAATAAATTCATACGAATCTTTGCAAATAGAAAAAAAAATACCATCTCCTCAACCCCACAAAAAGTGATTGGTTGACTTTTTTTCTAAAAGATGCCGATGGAATTTTAATGGAATCTTAGATAATATTCCAAAATCTAACTATTAAGTCAAATAATGGTAGGAAGTATAAAATGTTGACGTCACATTTTAGGTTTGGAAGTATAAAATAAATAAATCAAATAATCAGGATAACATTAAAAGCAATCAATCACAATTCTACAGAACTTGAATATAATGGTAGACGACAATTTCATACAGATCTTTGAAACTAGCAAAACATACAACCTCTTCAATTCAACCATAAAGTGATTGGTTTACTTTTTTTCTAAAAGATGAAGATGTAATTTGAATGACATCTCAGAGAATATTCTCAAATCCAGCTCTTAAGTCGTCACTTTTAAAGTTTCAAATTATACAATAAATAAATACAATGAGAAAGATAACATTAAAAGCATTCCATCAGAATTCTATAGTATCTGAATATAATGGTGGACGACAATTTCATACAAATCTTTGAGACTAGCAAAAAACACCAGCCCCTCAACCCAACCATAGAGTAATTTGTTAATTTTTTTCCTAAAGATAAAGATGTAATTTTAATGGAATCTTAGAAAATATTTCAAAATCTTGCACTTAAGACGTCACATTTCATGTTTGAAAGTTTATAATAAATAAATTAAATGTGCAGGATAACATTAAAAGAATTCAATCACAAATTTAGAGTACAAGAATATGATGGTGTACGACAATTTCATAAGGATCTTTGAGACAAGCAAAAAATACCAGCTACTAAACCCAACCATCAAGTGTTTGGTTGACTTTTTTTCCAAAAGATAAAAATAAAATTTTAATAGCATCTCATAAAGTGATTTGTAATTTTTTTTTTAAAAGATAAAGATGTAATTTTAATGTCATCTTAGAAAATATTCTCAAATCCAGCTCTTAAAGCATCACATTTCAAGTTTGGAAGTGTACAATAAAGAAATAAAATGAGCAGAATAACATTAAAAGCATTTCATCACAATTTTAGAGTACCTAAATATAATGTTGGATTATAATTTCATACAGATCTTTGAGATTAGCAAAAAATACCAGCTTCTCAACCAAACTATAGTGATTGGTTGATTTTTTTACTAAAAGATGAAGATGTAATTTTGATGGAATATCATAGAATATTCTCAAATAAAGCTCTTAAGTGGTTACATTTCAGGTTTAGAAGTATATAATAAATAAATAAAATGAGCAAGATAACATTAAAAGTATTCCATCACAATTTTAGAGTACCTGAATATAATGGTGGACGAAAATTTCATACAGTTCTTGAAACTAGCAAAAAATATCTGCTCCTCAACGAACCAATAAAGTGATTTGTTGACTTTTTTTCTAAAAGAAGAAAATGTAATTTTAATGTCATCTCAAAGAATATTCTCAAATTCAGCTTTTAAAGCATCACATTTCAAGTTTAGAAGTGTACAATAAATAAGTAAAATGAGCAAGATAACATTAAAAATATTTCATCATAATTCTAGAGTATCTTAATATTATGATTTACGACAATTTTGTACAGATCTTTGAGATTAGCAAAAAATACCAACTTCTCAACCCAACCATAAAGTGATTGGTTGACTTTTTTACTAAAAGATGAAGATGTAATTTTAATAGCACCTCAGAGAATATTCTAAAATCAAGCTCTTAAGCGTCACATTTTAAGTTTGGAAGTATATAATAAGTAAATAAAAAGAGCAGGATAACATTAAAAGCATTTCATCACAATTCTAGAGTACATGAATATAATACTGGTGAATGACAATTTCAAACAGATCTTTGAGAGTAGTAAAAAATACCAACTCCTTAACCTAACAATAAAGTGATTGGTTGACTTTTTTCCTAAAAGATGAAAATGTAATTTTAAAGGCATCTCAGGGAATATTCTCAAATCCAGCTCTTAAGGCGTCACATTTAAAGTTTGAAAGTATACAATAAATAAGTAAAATGAGTAGGATAACATTAGAAGCATTCCATCACAATTCTAAAGTACTTGAATAAAATTGAGGGTGACAATTTCATACAGATCTTTGAGAATAGAAAAAAATACCAGCACGTCAATCAAACCATCAAGTGATTGGTTGACATTATTCCAAACAGGAAGATATAATTTTAATGGCATCTCAATAAAATGAGCAGGATAACATTAGAAGCATTCCATCACAATTCTAAAGTAGTTAAATAAAATGGTGGACGACAAATTCATATGAATCTTTGCAAATAGAAAAAAAATACCATCTCCTCAACCCCACAAAAAGTGATT
>QAOC01049459.1:169148-249011 GCA_003255005.1 Begonia fuchsioides | reverse complement strand
TTTCATATATTTGGTGGGTCTGCGTACAAGTGTCGAGATTCTATGTGCAGGTATTTTATTCCTCTCATAAACAACTAGTTTTATGAATAGAGAAGAACAAGTGTTTGCTTTGGATGGCTTGCAAACGTTGGTTTTAAGGTTGATTAGTGTGGTCAAGTTCTCATTGTCTATTTTTCCATGCTTGCTTGGTTCATATGATCAGTGATGCATACACAGTGGGATTAGTCAAATACCGAGATCCATATCCATTTGGAGTAGACCCAAGTTGGCGAGGAAGTCGTACAGAACTTCCATTTTTGAACTCTCTTAAAATGAAGATGTCTATTTTGCTGGGTGTGGCACAGATGAACTTAGGAATCATCTTAAGTTACTTCAATGCACATTTTTTTCGCAGTTCACTCGACGTGAGGTGTGTTAGTTTTCATCTTCCCTCATATGCAACATTTCTTTCCTCTGGCTTCTTTCCCCCCTCACACCCTCTCCACCCACTGAAGGAAAAATAATAAACCACTAGTTAGTGCATATCTGGAAAGGAAACAATAAACGTAAATCTACTTTATCTTACTGTTTTAGGTATCAGTTTGTGCCACAGATGATTTTCCTTAACAGCCTTTTTGGGTATCTTTCTCTCCTCATTGTCATCAAGTGGTGCACTGGTTCTCAAGCAGACCTCTATCATGTGATGATCTATATGTTTCTGAGCCCCACTGATGAGCTTGGTGAGAACGAGTTATTCTGGGGCCAGAGAACAGTTCAGGCATGTTACGAACTGTGTGTGCTTAAACAGCTTGGTTTGTTCTATCTTTGAAGAATGATGTAGCTCTATCTTTGATGAATGATGTAGTTATTCTTTTTGGCAGATTATATTGTTGCTTTTGGCTTTGGTTGCAGTACCATGGATGCTCTTTCCGAAACCTTTTATCCTGAAAAGGCTTCATTCAGAGGTATCGAAGTTACTCAACACATTGTTCCCCTTGAACAATTATGAGATTTATTAAATGACAGTCTGAAGAAGCTTACACTTGACTTTTTGATGAATTCATTTGGTATAAGCATGTTGAAAGTTGGAAAGATTGATCCAATTATTAGTTAGCTAATTAGGAAAAGTCGCTTTAAAATGACATATTTGCTTCTGAAAGGGTTACCTTCCTCGAGCAACTTGGGATGATTGAACTGATGTCCTTTCCTATCTCCTTCAGAGATTTCAGGGTCGGACTTATGGAATGCTCGGAACCTCAGAGATGGATCTTGAAGTGGAGCCTGGTTCAGCCCGGCACAACCATGAAGAGTTTAATTTTAGCGAGGTCTTTGTTCACCAAATGATACACTCCATAGAGTTTGTCTTAGGTGCCGTTTCAAACACTGCATCTTATCTTCGACTTTGGGCTCTAAGGTGCTATATGGACCCTCTAAAGGCAAAGGATCATCTTCTGGCCATTTTATTATGTTCCTAACGTTTGTTTTTTATTACAGCTTGGCTCACTCAGAGTTGTCTACTGTCTTCTATGAGAAAGTCCTTCTCCTTGCTTGGGGGTGAGTATAATTAACTATTGAGCTGTGTGATCTCGAAGTTCCAATTCTCAAATTTCTTATTTTGTCTTTAAGGAATGTATTTTTTCTATCACAAATGATTTCAGAGAAAAAAATTATTGATCTTCTTGGAGTGATGATTTTCCTACGACTACACTTGCGAGGATATAAGACTAGTTTGCTTTATAGATTGTTATATTTTGTGTTTTTTTTGGTTAGTTAAGCGATGTTGTTGTGCTTATAGGTACGACAATATTGTCATTCGATTGGTTGGATTAGCAGTTTTTGCCTTTGCCACGGCTTTCATACTGCTGATGATGGAGACCCTCAGTGCTTTTCTTCACGCCTTGCGTCTTCACTGGGTGGAGTTTCAGAACAAGTTCTACCAAGGCGATGGCTACAAGTTCCGGCCATTCTCATTTGCTGCCTTGGTCGAGGAAGATGATTAGACTGCTTTATCAGATACCCTTATTTTTATTTTCTGTTTCCAAAGGAAAGGATAGAACACAGACAGCTGAGACATTTTTCAAGACTATAAAGACCGCGAGAACCGACAGTGGTAGCACAACTTGTTTAGAAAGTTGATATTTTTGACACAGATACTTGCTCTGTACAAAAAAAAGGCCGCGCCCATATTCATGTTTTTGTATCTCTTCTTTTTTTCTTTCATTCTTGGGACCAGAAAGAGGAACCTCTGGTTGAGCCTTGTCTCCTGTGTTGTTCTTGAGGAACGCCCAAGACTGTTGATTAGTGTTCAAGAGGATGGCGATTGGCTGGCAGGATCACTCGTTGAGAATATAAGTAGCCCTGAATATATGATATGCTTTCGTGGTTATCGCAAAGCGTGTAATATTTTTCTAATTTTGGTACTGTTTTTTTAAGTTATACCGATAAATAATTAAAATGTCAAGTGTTCGTTAGAATATAATAGATTGAAATAAAGTGAGAGCGACGTGAGTGAATTAATAATTGGAGATTAAAATAATTAATTTTAAGAAATGAAGAGGTTTAATTATAATAATCAAACTACTTTGTCTGAATGGACAGCCAGCCTCCACGTCTTTCTACGAGTAAAGATTTCAGTTCAAACCTTGCCGACAGCGACAACATCATCGAGCGAGAACCTTAATTCTACTTTATTTCTCTCTCTTATTATTAATTCTTTTTTTAACTTAATTAATACGGCTGATTTAATAAAATACTTCATTGTTTTATTTTTTGGGACACGTGAATATTCCATAAAATATCTCCAAAAACATATAAAATACAATACAAGCCTCGTTTGCGGCTTAGATCTCGAACAAAAAACCGGAGCAACGAGAGCCGTTGGATGAGAGCAATGATTTCAGCAGCAACTATGAACAGTAGAATTCGTGGAGGAGAGTGGGGCCAAGAAACGTGTCACGTGAGGGTTGGGCGAGTGAGGCACGAGGCCAGCTGTATGAACTCTTAGGTTGACCGGGTGCAGGCGGTCAGTCGTGGATTGGAGAAGTTACCAAAATAGGAAAGTTAAAGTTTATTAAAAAGACGATATTTAAGGTAGAGTATTACCCGTTGGGGAAGCTCCTAATTCTGTCTCTTTCTACTGCCACGTGTCTGTTTCATTCCACGTCACCCATTATTTATTTTTCTTATTAAACATCTCTTTATTAGTAATCTAATTCAGCTACTTAATTTATCTAACTTATTTATTATGTGGATAATTTCCATAATGATTTTAATATTTATTTAAATTTATTATAATGAATATTTTTAAAAATTATTCACTGCAAATGCTTTATATTTCGAAGATATATTTATATATACCTAAATTAATAAGGAACGCTTTTTCTTGCTCCTTGTTTTCTAGTTCCTCCAATAGAAATATTTCAAACATGCGAAAAGCCAAATCTAAGGTCATGATTAGGATAACCAAGTGAGCGTTAACATTCATTTTTCATGCTTTATTATTTAATTTGTATATATCCATTTATAATATCATACATATAATTATCTTATAGCTTAAAGAAAAAGTCAAGTTAGTCAAATTTTGTGGCAAAGTAAAAACGTGTAAAGTTTGTCTGAAAATGGAAAAGAGTATCATTAGAGTTATCGAATCATAATTAATTAATTATAATTATAATTATAATATAAACTACAATTTCAATTATTAAAAAACAATAAAGCCAGTTACTTCTTAAAATTATATCTGATTAGTTAAATATAGAATTATTTTATTGATTTTATTTTAAAATTGTCACTTGCTATTTTATTTTGTATAGTTGATGTACATGGGTGTGGTGGGCAGGCGAAGATAAGAATAAGCTGCTTTCATGAAATTGACCTCAATCACTATTATATAGTGATTCTGATTTTCTATATAGTTATAAATTACTTTCAATTTACAATATATGTACCCATTATTTGTTTAAGGCATTAATCTCACTGATTTTATGTCAAATTCTGAAAGGCTAACTCATATAATATTGTTCACTTTAAGTCAGACTCTGCACATTTTTATACACACTTTTATTATTGAGATATGTTGGTTAGTGCAACCGATTAGGGTTATTGTAAATGAATGCGAACATTAATCATACAAACCGAGTTGATGAGAACTGAACTTAAACGAACATAAATCGATTTGAACTTTGGTTATCTAGTAAGTTATGGCTCAAATCTAGTATTCTATATAAAAAAAATCAACTTGACCCATCCATCAAGCATCGCCACCTACACATTAGTAAATAAATTTAACTTTTAAGTCATCACCAAACTTTATTTTCAAGCGATGTAGACCGACACATAGTAAAAATCATCACATCTCAAGAATCGTTCAATGTATAATAAAAAAAGTGTCATGTAAGATTAAACTATATAACAAGTGGTAACATGCCTACAAAAACGATGATGAAAAGAGAAAAAAATACCAAAATCACTCGTCGAAGTATTATTTTTCTAAGTATAATTGTATGTATTAAGATATTTTATTATTAAATGACCAATATCATACGAGTAGATACTTGAACCCTACGAGAGGGATGACTTTTTCTTTCAAACAAATTTATTTTAATTATATAAATAATAATAATTGTTAATAATTTCCCAACTCTTTAACGTCATGATTTCTTACGTTTAACATATAAAAAATGAAATTAATAAAAATATTAATAATAACAAACGAATGTTGTTTTCCCGAAATATCCCTCCACAAACGTACCCATTAAAATATCTGGTTAGGAAATAAATAGGATAGGAGGACATTTCTGTAAAGAGGACAAAAACTATTTGCCCTTTGGTGATGTACAGGGGTGGAACTGTTCGCTTTCAGACAAAATTTTGGATAAAATAAAACAAAAACTGGGGTTTGGTTTTGGTTCTTTGGTTTTTTTTTATCGATTTAAACTAGATTGAAGCAGAATTGACCGGTTTAGATGGTTGAAAAAGGAAATGAGAACCGGTTCGGTTAGCTAAAACCAAACCGATACTGAAGTGTGAACTCAAAGAAAAAGAAAGTAGGCGGTACAGTGGAGTAGAGCAGGTACTGTGTGAATGTATGGCTGGGGAGGGAGGAGAAAGAAAGCACGTGTAACAGATGTTTAGAAGGCCCGCCGGAGTTGGACGAATTTGGTATTTCACATTTGTTAGTGTACGGGCAGATAGGGCAAGAGACGGTCATGTTGGGGCAGATAACGCCGGCAAGGTTCCGGCTTCCCTAATATAGGATTAGTTATTAATAGCAATTAAGCCTACCTAAATGCCTTTGTTTTTAACGAAATTAATTATGAATTAATTAATTTTCAAAAAATATTGGGAAAGCCGGGAGGTTTACGTCTGGACGGCTGCTCCCGGCCGTGAGACCGGGGGATGATCAGAGTGGGCGAAACTACGAGAAAATCCTTCTTCGGGACCAAATTCAATAACCGGTGACCTACACAGCCGGTTCCCAGTTTGATGAGAGAGAAAATGTTTATATATTCCGTTCTCTAAATATGGGTCTGCAATGTTCCTTCAAACGTCCCGTCTACTTCTTCTCTGTTTCTTTCTCGTCGCAGAGGAAACGGATTTTTTTTGGCGATAATCGTTTATGGATGCTATCACCGATTCCACGAGAAGTTCTGTTGTGTGAGCTCAACTAGTTCGATCTCCTCGGGTTGACTAGTTTCTTTTTCTGCGCCGGTGATACTTGATTTCGCCACTGACCGAGGGGAAGGGTGATGGATAGAGCGAGATAGTAATTTCTCTTTTTCGTACTCTCATTTCTGGCCATGAGCCTTGTTGCTCTAGCTATCGCTGTCTAGTTTCCTTTTGTGCGCCGGTGATTCGCGATTTCGCCGCCGACCTAGGGGAGAGTGATAGAGAGAGCGAGATAGTAATTTCTCTTTTCATACTCTCATTTCTGGCCATAAGCCTTGTTGCTTTAGCTAACGTTGCCTCCCGCGTTCTTTGTTTTTAGTTTTATACTCTATGCACTACTTTCTCAAGTCTCTTCCTCTCTCTCTCTCTCTCTCTCTCTTGTTATCTGGATTTTCTGGTTCCGATTGTGGACTTACTTCTCTATTATTGTATTTTCTAGGATAGTTTATCGTCATTCATTCAGAAACGTCGATCGGTGCTCCAATGCTGTTGTTGAAGCAGCTTCAAGGTTGATTGCCTTGAAAGTTTGCTAAATTCGGAAATAAATATTCACAAAGTGACATTTAGGTAAATCTATGTTGGATCTTAATCTCAATGTCATCTCAAACGATCCGAATCAGAACGATGAATCTATTTTGTTGATCGAGAAGCTTCCTCAGGGTTCGGTGAATTTAATGGACGAATCGGAGACATCGAATTCCTCGATTGTCAATGCGGATGCTTCGAGCAATGGATGTGACGAAGATTCGTGTTCTACACGCGCCGATGATGAGGTGGTCACATTGAACTTCGACATTTTGAAGGCTGGGAGGGGGAACGATGTCGTCACGAAGGAGTTCTTTCCCATAACCGGAGCTTCTACTGGAATCAAGGTGGATTTGGGGAATTGGCAGGGGCAGAACTCAGCTTCTCCTTCCTCATCTGCCAGGAAGAACTGGATCGATTTAGCGTTTGATCAGGGAGGCTCAGGAACTGACTTGAGAGTGGTGCAGCCACTACAACAACCGGTGAAAAAGAGCAGGAGGGGACCGAGGTCTCGAAGCTCGCAGTACAGAGGTGTAACGTTCTACCGGAGGACTGGACGATGGGAATCCCATATTTGGTATGTTAGCTTGATTTAAATTTTCGATTTGGCTGGTTTTCTATGACGATCTACTACTATAAACTTTGCATCATTGCTTTTTATTTAATTTTATTGCCGTTGAATTCCGATGCATCCTGGGATAGTGTACGGGGTTCTAACTTTTATTTGTCTGGCTGGAGAGGTTTTTTTTTTTTTTATTGTTACGTGATTGGGACGTTGGTTTAAGTTTAAGATGAATCCGTAGTTTTGTGTTCCATAGATCGAATTCAACTGATAACTATTTTTTTTGCTTTTCCTCTGCGCAGGGACTGTGGGAAGCAAGTTTACTTGGGTATGTTTGGATATGACCCGTATATTTTGACTTCGAATTTTGTTGCTCGAAAGACGTATGTGTTGGAATTATTTGCGTAAAAGCATGATTGATTTTATGTTATTGTAATTCTGCAGGTGGATTTGACACTGCACATGCTGCTGCAAGGTAAATATTGATTTGTACGGAAAAGCACATCTAGCTCAAAACTTGACTAGCTATTTGAATAAGCTTTTATTTGCTTTTCTTTTCCACTGTAATTAGAGCTTATGATCGAGCTGCTATAAAGTTCAGAGGAATTGATGCAGACATCAATTTTAATCTCAGTGATTATGACGAAGAATTAAAACAGGTTGATAAATGTGCCGTTCTTTGAACTTATTTTATTTGAGGTTGCATGATTGAAAAAATATTTCTTCTAATCTGTTCTAATATGATATTTAGATGAAGAATCTTACCAAGGAAGAATTTATTCACATACTCCGACGCCAAAGCACCGGCTTTTCAAGGGGGAGCTCGAAATATCGAGGTGTAACACTGCACAAATGTGGTCGATGGGAAGCTAGAATGGGACAGTTCCTTGGCAAAAAGTGAGAATTTATTTTAAAAACCTTTAAATTAAAGTTTATCATCCATGTATGAGTAAATCTAGAGGACAATCACATATTCGTATCAGATGGGGTTTGGTTTCGAATAAATTCCTCATGAGTTGGTTCAGTTTTTTCCTTGGGAAAACAAAAGTATAAGACTGTTTCAAAGTAGAAAATGGGGATGGTGTTTTTTTATCATGGAGGTTACCATCCTTGCATGCAGGTATATATATCTTGGGCTATTCGACAGTGAAGTAGAAGCTGCAAGGTCCTAGATCATGAATTTCACTCTTAACTGATAGAATTACCCTAAATTCTCAACCTTAGTATCCCCCAATCCAACTCGATTCTCCCTTTTTATTTTTATGGAAATTAGGGCCTATGACATGGCGGCTATCAAATGTAATGGAAGGGATGCTGTTACAAATTTTGAGCCTTGCACATATGAAGGGGAGATGATGTCTGCAGGTAGTAGCGAAGGTATCATCATATGCTGAAACTTTGATATATCCTATAAGCTCCTAATGTGAGTTCTGGTTGTGTTGTTTAGTAACTATTCTGTCTTGAGACAATTATTATAATTTGCATTTGAATTTGTGCATACGTAGGCTGTGAAAAATTTCTTGATCTAAACTTGGGAATTTCACCCCCTTCAAATGGTCCCAAGGAAATGGAAGTCCTTCCGTTCAATTCTGTTCCCTTTTATGTACGCAATGGAGCGCCTATAAAGGTAATTTTTAGACTGTTGTAAAACTCTTTTTAAGTTATCGATTCCTATTTTTCCATTTTGAGTGTCCACAGAAGAAATTAATCTTTTATCTCCTATTTCCGCAGATGGAAAGTCATGCTAATGGAAGGGTTGGTGATCCACATATGGCTATGAAAGGGCTAGTATTGACTCCGGAAAACCTGCCCTTTCGGAACAGCGCGCATCCAAGTTACTTTCCAAATGAGGTGAATATCATGTTTCAAACTTAGTAACTAGTGTCCAAGTTGTTGGGTATCAAGTCTCATGGTTGAATTTTGTCCATGGTATAGACTATCTTTAACAAAGAGTTGAATATCATTATTTAAACTTATTCGAGTAAAGAAACTAAATACGAACGAGGCATGTGCAGATATTGACAAGCTTATTTACTATTATGATTATGAGTCATGTACAATTTGTTGGAAACTAAAATGGTTATTAAAAGAAGAAAATCACTTCTGTTCGTATTGCATTTGGTTGTGAAAAACTTGTTCTGCATGAAAATAATGGGAATTCGTCTGGCTGTAGGAGAAAATACATTTTATCAAAGAATGCTTGAGTTTATGTTGTTTATCTGACATATATAATTGACTCACTTCTAAAGATTGACAACTCAAATGGAAGAAGTTGTTTCGTCTTGTTAGCATTTTCAATTTGTTAAGGTCTTATTAATGTAGTTTAAATTTTGTTAGCAGGAAAGATTGTCAGAGAAGAGACTTGCACTAGGTTCTACGCGAGGACTTCCCAGCTGGGCATGGCAAATTCATGCTCCAGTTGGAGCCACTCAATTGTCACTGTTCTCTAATGCAGCATCATCAGGATTCTCATTTTCGACCACCGCTTCCCCTGCTGCCATACCTCAGCCAAATCCACCCAATCTCTGTTTTGCTTCAACCTCATCTGCCTTCAACTCTTTGCCATATCATTATCAAGCGAAGCCTCCACAAGCACCGCCATAATCTGCCAGAGAGTATGCATAAGGTTAGCAATCCTATGACATTGTTCATCGTCCTATTATCATCTACATATCGTATTAGTGATTGATACTCACCACTTCATTGCTGACATATGAGATGCCATTATAACAATATGTTTGATAATATGCGAGTACAGCGATTGCTTTTTCCCTGATTTATTTGTCATACATCAAGGTTGGTTTAGTTTTAGGTCTGCAGAGAAGTTCTGTAGTCAAGAGTATCCGTGAATGGAAAGGAACTCAAACAGATAGACGTGTTTTTGTCCAACTTGATCCCCAAAATTTGGTATCCGTTCAGCAATTCCTCGTAAATCTGTTGAGTCGATTTTAATTGATCTGATGCCAAACTAGAATTTGTTGAGAGGGACAGTTTCTAGATGGGTGGGTGGTGTGCTATGCTTTGATGCTTCCATTAGTGGAGGGAGGAACCCGGAAGGACAAAGACAATTCACATGAAAAGGACCTTTTTTTTTTAATTTGAGTGGGAATGTAAACATGATCTATCCCTTCAAGGACTCGTCCTTTTTGGCATCTTTCTTGTTTCCCAACATACTCTGAATTTAGCCTGAAAATCTTGTGCTATTTTTAGTATGTTTCCCCAGTATGCTACACTGCTACTGCTCGTTTATAACCATGGTAACGTTTGTTCAAGCTAATATCTAATGATTTATAATATTAATCACATCAAATGTAGCCTGCAGGTGGGAAAATAACTTACTAAGATATTTTTTTGAAAAACAACATTATCAAATTTTCAGGTTAGGGTTTTGAGATGTAGAACTTCTTATAAAAACTTGTTTGTTTTTCCTAGGAGTGACCTGCAAAGGAAAGGGAGGGGGGGAAAAGGAGGATGGTAGTGGGTATAGAGTTTAGGGTGCTTCACAAATGAAAGCAGAGGATTATTAGTGTTTCTCATAATTGTTTATTACTAGGCTTGTCAAATCATCCCACTCCTTTTTGCCTTCTCTCTCTCTCCCATCAAATCCCAAATTCTCTCTTTATCTTTTTTTTTTGTAAGGTTGTTCTTCCCAAAAACACTGCCCCCCTCCTGTCCTTAACTTTGAGAAATGATTTATCATTGTGTTTTTTTACGATGAAATGAACAGAAATTCGGGTAATTTTAGTCGCAGCATTGCATGTAAATTCAGAGGTAGAATTGGTACCTATATTCTAAAGCCAATACATCCAGTTTTTGCGAGGGGTTTTCCTATGAAAAATGCACAAACCGTTTTTTGTGGTATTGTTTCGCTTAATACAATACTACGTGACAAAAGACGTGATTTTTCTCCATCTCATTCTAAGATTCATGGACTCATTGACCAATAAAAGTGGAAGGAATCACCCGCGGTCCCGTACGAGTAATTTGCCCTTTTATCCTGAGATTGGTAGGCGTGATATGACATTGTGGATGGGGAGCATATCGATTTGCCTCCACTTTTCGCGTCTACTTTGTTAGATACATAATGCCTTTTGGTTTCAAGACACATAACGATTAATTCAAACAGTTGTCCGGGTTACTTGTAACTTTTTATGGGATTCATTAAAAAATACGAGAAAGTCGAAGCCCTAGGCAAATATTTACTATACAATTGTCAATCGGTTTGGTCCGTTTGTACGGGACTGGCTGGCTCCTACTACTTTCAATCTCTCCCTCCTTGCCTTGAGGTTTCAGAGGATTACCTTATTTCTCCGAAATTATCGAGAATTCAACGCTAATAATAAAAAAATGCGCAAAATAAAAGCACCAAGATTTCCACGTCAAAAAAGTTACTAGAGAAACTAGAGAGAGAGTATGAGCTAGGACATGACAGGACCGGGAGTGCATAATTAAAATGGAAGGAGGACCTTGTTATAAAATCCGGGGTTCATAAACAGTAACTGCGGTGCAGTCGTTCCATTACAGCTGCCCCACCCTCCTCATCGCAGCTCTTAATTAGCTTTCTCCGTCTCTTTCTCCCCGTTTTACATCAAATCAAAATGCACTCTCGTCTTGTAATAGACTCATACCCAGCTAAAATTTAGGGCGGGCCAAGTGCTGTCCTTTGGACCCTAAAACAACAGCAAATAATGAATATCCTTCAAATCATAACATGCAAAAATGACGACGAGAACCATTCCTTGTCACATCTGACAAATAAGAAAATTGTACTACACAGGATAAAATGCATATTATACCTTAAATTTAATCTTCATTAAGCACTTGTTTTTCGCAGATATAGTTAAAAATATCATGGTTTTGTTATATGATTTCTAGAACAAAATAGCGATTTACACAGAAACATGATGCACAACTCATCGTGGGAGGTGATTTTGTCCACGACATAGACTTCTGAAAATACCTCACCAGTTAACAGAGAGTAAAAGGTAGTGAAAATATGTCAATAGTTAACAGAGCAAAAAGTAGAACACTCAGACATAGGGGTGATTTTGTCACGACATCGGGCTCAGACGCCAACTCCTTAAAATTCTTTTTTCCTTTCTATTAGAAGAACATTTACAGTTGAACATAATTTCTTTGACAACAAGGGGGTACTCAGTCGTGTAACATCTAAGATCAAGAAGTTATTCACCAACAAAATATTTACTAGGAAAATGGATTTTCAAGCCTATTTTACGTTACCCAATAACAAACTTCAGATCACTTTTATTTGACAAGTTTAGGATCCTCCACCGGGGAGTTCCATTAAATTTGTCTCCAGGTCGTGACGACAAGTGCATTACTCCGATCACAAACTTGCATAATCACTTGCATCAATATAAGAATAAAATCAAATTTAAACTCACTTAACCCGCACGAATCTAAATTTAAAGAACATGCATAGTAAAATCAATGATTTAACTATAACTTGTCATGGGGAACTAAGGCCAAGCATTACTCACGCACCAGCATTGTTCAAAATTGGAAACATTTGTTCCAAGCAAAAACGGATCAATATACCCAGAAAGCTGTATTTATAAGCCTGCAACTTTGTCCATGTACGACGTTCAGCAACATTGATTGTGAATCACATACCACTCAACTTCATATATTTTGTAGCCAACACAACACAACCTGAAAACAACAGAAAAAGGCAGGTGAGGTGTATCACAACACATAAACAACAATGTTCAAAACAAACCTTTTCTGAGTTCCTTCGGTCGTTCATACATCATGAGCCATAACAGACTTCAAGCATACGTTGACCAAAATGTCTCAAGAAAACAGTAGTGAATTCATCTTTAGATGTGAAGATGATCTACAATTTTAGGTTCATACAAAAAGAATATTGATAATTTTTTTTAAGTAATAATCCTGAAGTGCCTCTAGATACCCCCTTTAAAAGACGTGGCATGTAATTGATCTACCAAGGCGTCCACATAGCGACTTTGATAAAAAAAAACAAAACCAACAAAATGAACTTCTAAACCTTACCTGCTGACTATCAGACCCCATTTCATTGAGAGTTTGATCTTTCAACAAGCTGGAAAAAAAGACCTCGTAGGAGTCTGACATAGTGTGGATTTGAAAGCTCCAAAAGCTCACAAAAACAATAGCATTTCCTTGCTTCACAGCTGCCTGAACAAGCAGTTCACATGAAAATGTATCATTTAATCTCATTTCACATCCCAAATGTCCTGTTATACAGATCCCCAGAGCTAGGCATCCGAAACTTAGAATCATCATAACCATTATAAAACTGGTTAAATCCCACTCTATCATTTCTTAGTAGGTCAGCCATCCCCATATTGTTTCCGTTCTGTGCATCACTCCAACTATCCCAATGGCTATTTGACATGACCCCATTTCTAGGGTGTTGGTTGGACATTTGCGAAAATTGGGATAGGTTTTTCACCTGTGATTGGTCCATAAGCCTTGAAGATAAGCCATAGGAATCACTAACATGATTGAACCCATCCATAACATCAGAAAATCTTAAATTTTGTTGTGGAGAGAGAGATCTTTGCATCAATAGTTGAACTCTAGGATCACTTTCAAATGCACTAGATTGAGAAGTAAAATTTGATTTGATGTCTATGCCAGGATTGTTAAGCCCGAGCTGAATTCTACCTTTACCCACAGCAAGGATTGCAGGATCTATAAAATCGAGATCACTAGTGTTAACATTATTTCCTACTTGTGATGCCTGATAAATATTTCTTAGCAGAGATGACGAATCAGGAAGATGATTTCCTGAACATAGCA
Organism: Begonia fuchsioides; assembly: GCA_003255005.1. NCBI lineage: Eukaryota > Viridiplantae > Streptophyta > Magnoliopsida > Cucurbitales > Begoniaceae > Begonia > Begonia fuchsioides. The sequence goes on along the minus strand of QAOC01049459.1, from coordinate 235,474 downwards.
TTTTACATAAACTATTTTAGCAGGAGCTACCGATTTAATTTGAAGAATAATAAGGATGTAAATAATTCATGATAATAACATACCAGCCATGGAGTCAGACAAGTGGTTCAACCTCTCGTGAGAAGAAAATCCTGAAGGAGGTGCTTTATTTGGCACAGAGAAGCCAGGTGGTGCTGAGATTGGAGCTCTTGGAGGAGCTGAAAGAGATTTAAAAAAAGTAAACGAACTCAGGATAACTTCTCTCAGCTCACACCTCCCCACAACTGGCAACCCCAACCCTCAAAAAAGTGGGGCTAAGAAGACAACATATACCGACTCAACGAAATTAAGCCAAATAAAAAAGGTCAGCAGAATATGAAATTGTCAGAAACTTGAAAATGACTTACCAGATAAATTATTAAAAGAGTTAGTGATCTGATTGCCGGATAGATTTTCAGATCCATCATAATTTGTTGAATACGCTCCATTATATAATCGAAAATTATCTGCGTATGCATGACCATTCTCAGAAATACCAAGGCCAAAAGTGTGACTCTTCTCCAGTTGCCCAATGACGGTAAGAGGTGAATGCGTCAAGTCTTGAATTCTAGACTCCTCTTGTCTGGCAAACGAAAACCTCGACTGACTATTATTTTGTACTCTCCAGGGGCTAGACATTATGGACTGCTTCTCAGTTTCCCCAAACAATTTAGCTAAATTTTGAGGAGATGACAGTGAATCATTCCACACATCACAGTCTATTGACAATATATTGGAGATTATTCTGCTTTCTCCTTTATCTGAATAATTTCCATCAGCACTCGATACATTACCTACATGTCTTGGAATGTGCCTTCTTCCCTCAGCAGAACTACCAAGAAAGCTCTCAGAGAAAACATTCGCTGTTACAGGAATGTTTGATGAGAGGATTGAACTGTCATTCAATTTCTTATCAAGAGATAGGGAGTCGACTTTCACACCAACTGATGATCTATACACTTCTCTAGTGCCAGAATAACGAGAACCAACCTGATTTGAATCATTGATTGATGCGCTTAAGGCAGGCAAGTAATTTGATTGACTGGCAACTTCTGGATCATTGCGCCTTCGACTACTAAAGGATTCTGCATCCTCTTTTGTTTTGGACGTCTTTGATATGCCTTTTAAAAATTTTGATGTCCAATCACATTCATCTCTAGAAACATCACCATTGATTAAAGAAACTCCATTCACAGCATGGGCCAAAAGTAAAGGTTCTCTAAAATGCTCAGTAATGTACTCTTGAAATCCCTGGTGATTCTCAGTAGCTTTATTCAAATCTTTATCAGAAACTGAAGTTTTCTGACTCATTAAATCAGCATTATCACCTTCAACCTCTCCATCAGTACCCATTGAAGATATATCAGAGCACAACTTGTTAATATGCACATCAGATGTTATCTTTCTTTCTTGGGACTTCCAAATAAAGTCATCCGTAGCAGATGAAGAAATTCCAATATCTTTATGATGGTCTTTTAATTCTTGTAGACTAGATAATTTACAGCTCGATGTCTCAGAAGTAGGTCCTTCAGGTTCATCAAGTCTTTCAGATGGATATGATCCATATTTGCTCATAAGAGATGTTACTGCTTTTAATGTATCGGGTTTGATCTTAGTAATGGTTGCTTGACTTTCATTAATTTTTGGCTTCTTCCCTGTTTCAGCATCAAATGTAGAAGCCACAGAAGCATCTGAAAATGCTACAGTATTACTAACAGTGTCGGCTGTCAGCATGGCAGGTACATTTGCTGTTGAACAGACTATAGCTGGTGGTAAGCAGCTCGAGCCACGAGTTCCCCTTGCATAATGAACAACAATTTCAGGAGCAGATCATTAACCAACAAGAAAGACAAATAAAAATGACCAAATACCAAGAGGCTGCCGCTGGAAGTGCCATTGATTTACAAGTGTTTCCATTGGGAGGAGAACCTCTAACAGTGCTCATGGCACTCTGCCATTAAGGATAAGAGAAGTAACAATGTTACACGAGATGAGAAACAGGTGAGATCCCATACAAAATTTCAAGCAGTCGAGGCTCAAAATATATATGATTATCAGTTGGCATTAAATAACATAATCTAAAACACACATATTACACAAGCTTTTATCACTTACTCCAAACCAGCAAAAAATAAATTAATCATACTAGTCCCTTCGACATATAAAGATCCATAGCATGTTTAGATGTAAATTATTTGTATTTGAATAGATGAAACATATCAATATATACAAGTAACAGAAACCTTCACGATCATAAAAGACCATTTTTAGCAATGGATGTTTCTAATAAAGAAGTTGGTAAGAATCTTACATTTGAAGCATTTTTTACAATAAGTTTCCCAAGGGAGGCAGAACTATAATTGCAATAATCATCAACTGGTGATGGCAACATGTTTCCTGAACGACGTTGCAGATAGTTTGAAGTACCAGCAATTTGTTGAACTCTATTCCTTGAAAAAATCACAAGGTTAATTACCATGTAACGAGTGATGGACTAAACTTGCATGAGGTGATAGAGAAAAACTAGAAAGCGCATTCATTTTATGATATAAATGTAATAGGAAAAAAAGTTTACAATTTTCAATACTAAAACCAATAATAGCAACGGAACTACAACCACACCAACAGAATAAAAATTGAAATGACAGACAGCATGAAAATACATTGTTGCACAGTAAACAATCCCATTCCTACTAAGAGTTCTATGGTTTGTCGTGAACAGCCTGGCAACCATGAGCTACCACTTGGAGGAGAGATTTTATGGATCCATATTTTAAAAAATGATATTCTCGTAGGATAAGGAAGTTAGATTGAAGATTCGGATAGGATCTACTATCCAAATTGAGCTTTGCATTTTAAATTATTGTTAAGAATAAAAATTAGTTTAAATTTGAGTTTGAATTCTTGTTATCATTTGAATGAAGGGATATCTTCATTCAATCTTCTTGTGATGGTAGTTATGTTTTAAGTTATATTTAAACATCCAATGATGAATAAAAAAGAATAGCAAAAGTTTCAGTCATGATTGATTTTCTTTAATACTTAGAGATCGAAGAGTTCTCTCTAACGAGCTTTTATTTTAATTTTTGTCATAGGTTGGAATCATAAAAGTTCCAATTTATCAACTGCCGACAACCCAATAGGAAATTTTTTTTTTTAATCGGCCTCAAACTCATTTTCAAACATGGAGTTCTAACAACTTGGTATTAAAGCAGGAATCCACGAGAGAAATAATTTTCGATAACAATCTGAAGCCTTTATACGAACAACACAAGGTGATAGTTGCTTCCCTACATGAGGAGTAGTTATCTGATCGCAATAAACACTCTTGCTCGTGAACTTAAGGTGACGTGACTTGATCGGAGATCACCAGAACAAGGTAGAAATGCAAACACACGTAATGTTGAGCGACAATCAGAAGAGGGCATTATACAAGGGATGTCTTACCTAGATATTCTAAAATGGATTTTCCTTATCTTGCCAAAAAAGAAGATCCCCTTACTTGGTTGAATAGATGCTAGCATTTTTTTAAACACCAAAAAATCTAAGATGAAGATCAAGATTGTCCAAGTTTATCATTTGCAAAATTTAAAAATTATTGCAATTTACGATTTGGGTCACCTCTTCGTTCAAATAAATTGGGAGAGTTATCCAAGCTACGTCAAACCAACACAGTGGAAAATTATCAAAGAAAATTTGAACTGCTACTGGCTCGACCAAGTTCTTTACAACCTCAACAAGAGATGGAAATATTCGTTAGCAGTTTGCAAGATCAATTCAAGTTGAGGTAGAGTTGCATCAACATACAGACCTAACCATGACAATGAGTTTAGCTAAATTGTTTGAGTGGCGTGTTCAAACATCTAAATTCCTTGAAACAAATAATTATTCTAGTCCTACACCAAAATTCATCAAACAATTGAGTCAGATTGAAGATTGAAGATTTAGATAAGATCTACCCGTTTGAGCTTTGCATTTTAAATTATTGTTAAAAATAAAAATTAATTTAAGTTTGAATTTAAATTCTTGTTATCATTTAAATGAAGAAATATCTTCATTTAAATCTTTTGGTTATGATAGTTATTTTTTAAGTTGTATTTAAACATCTAATGATGAATAAAAAGGATAGCAAAAGTTTCAGTCAGGATTAAGTTTCTTTAATATTCAGAGATCGAAAGATTCTCTCCAATGAGCCCTTATTTTAATTTTTAATTTTCGCCATAGGTCGAAATCACAAAAGAACAAGTTCTAATTTATCAACAATCGACAGTCTAGTAGCAAATTTTTTTTAATCGCCCTCAAACTCGTTCTCAAACACGGAGTTCTAACAGAAAAACACTCTATAGAGGTTTCCATTTCAACAATATTCAAAAGATAGGTAATACAACCTTGTACCCTAATTAATATACCTAAATTACCTCTTAGAAATATAATAACTCCTAATATATTGGAACGTAAATTCATTTTGTTTTTAGTAATAGTAGTAGCATAATTATCCCTCTTACTAAATGATACTTCCTAATTCTTCCACTTTGAACACAATAATATGAGGGTAACAAACAAAAATATTGTTGCAAAAAAGGTAGGAACTCAAATAGAGTTCTTTAATATACCTTGTGTATGCTGAAATGATTTCATCTTTAGTGAAACTATCCTCTTGAGAACCAACCTCATGTAAATATAAACAATCAGGATTGGTGCAAGGCTGTAATCAAAGATAATTTTTAATTGCATAACATATGATAAAATTCTAAGATCAACAAAAGAACTGAAAACTATATTTTCAAAAGTGATACCTACCACATTTCTCAACCACGCATGACAATATTTTGTGGTCCCAAAGCATGCCCTGAAAATAAAATAAAACATATATTGGATCTTGAGCAAAAATGTTATCATTGTACTTGTTTGAAGGTGAATTTCTTGCAAAAGCAAACTGTTGTGTACCTTAAAGATTTACCCTCCAAAACGAACTGATGTACATTTTGAATACAACGAATGGCTTCCTCCTCTTTTGAGTATGTGATATATCTAATAGAAAAACAGTTTATGTTCAACAATATGACAAGAGAAAAAAAAAATCGATCGGTTGAAACCTTTTTTTTCAGATCAGTTGTACAAAATATGGATTGAAGTATCATAATTATACATTCATAAGCAATAAGAAAACTTAAGCCAATATAACCTTAACAAAAGTCTACCATATACACCCTCTGGGATTCACCCGTCAATGTAGAGATTGACGAAAATGATATAGCAAAAATATAGACACTTGGATTAATTTCAGAAATTTCGGTAACATAATTTTTTAAGGTTAAAATATATGAAAGTCGCTACTCAAGCTAAAACAAGTACAAGGATAACATTGAACTTACACACTAGATGTATTGTTTGGAAATGGTTGAATGAGTCCAGTTGTCGTACGAGACATGGAAACTTTTAAAACCTTTCCATACTGACCAAAATATTCTCTACGCTGAAGAAGCTGTATGTTGATGAAAATAGAGATTCTCAGCATCAGGACAAAAATGTTACCCACAATTAATGGAAGAGAAAGTCCCATTAATAAAAAAAAATTCTCAAAAGTGGGAGAAAGAGAGGAATTACATCTTCATCAGCCGCATTGAGAGGCAAACCGACAATGTATACAAGGTTCCGTTGGATCACTCTCACACTGCTTAGCTGCTTTCGTCCCTCAGACGATTTAGCTTTTGCTTTTTGTGACTTAGTTTTTTTCTCCATATTAACTTCAGCCACCATTCTGCTCAAAATTTGTTCGAATAAGATGACAAGCCAGATTAAATAGGTGGGAGGTATTTTAATGGCGAGTGCAGAATAAGATTTGTGGAAGAATAACCTTTCACAGTTGGATGCTAACCCAACAATTTTTTCCCTGTCATAAGCAGAGCGGCATGCCGGACATCGCCCCTCAGAATCATCTTTCTCAGCCATGTCCATAATGTGATGCCAACACCATACACATATCTGTGATGTAATAATCATAGTGTACAATTAGAATTAGTGGCACATAATTTTCTTACTACATCAATATAGAAACTGGATCATGGGTGTAGGTTATCGTACATAAATAAACTGCAATTTCAACCTACAAGGCCTTGTAATGCTCATGCAACATGAAAAAGGTTCAAGCTTGAATTGAACGTCACGCGAAAGTACACAAATACCATCTTTAGAGTTCAATCGAAAACTAGAAGATTGATAAATAAAAGATTCTAATATTGAAATATACAGAGAATCAAGAGTGATTATCTCATATTCCTAGCAAGTTCCTATTAATTATTCTCAAATGCTTACAACACTGCAGATCTTAAGCGTATTTTACATTAGGGAATCAATTGGCTTAAGTGCTGCCTTAAAAAAATGATGGGATTAAAAAAAATTAAACGACTGCACAAATGAGAAGAATGCCAAGGACAGAAGAAGGGATGTGCAGAAAATAGCTTCGACAAAGAGACTAAGGGGGGATGCTTTCTTCTCCATCAATAGACGAGCAACAAGGAATAAAGCATTCACATTCAAAGAAATTAACTTGAATAAATAATTGAATTTTTCAACTTCAGACCTCGTAGCCACATTTGCACGGCTTCAATTGCTGGTCTGTCAAATCCATCTCTTCTGCGCATAGCGGACAAGTTCTTTCTCCTTCATCACTCATGATTGCCTGAGAAGAATTAAAAAAAAAACTAATTGAAAAAATTCAAACAGATGATCATGCCTAATGTCACTCATGCAAAATTATTCATCATAAGATCGTTACGTTACAAATCACAATCCTACTTTCACCGCCATCAAAACATGAGACTAAAAAAAGAAATATTGATGTCAGTGCCACTAAAAATTATAGTAAAACTTCCTAAGCTTAAAATTCCCAATCTTGAATAAAAAAGCAATTCAATATAATACATACTAAAGAACCTCAACCAAAATCCAATCTAGCTGACGTACAATTACACTTAACAGATTAGAACTTGTATCTAGACCAAAAGTCAACCCCTAATCAAACATTCCGATCTCAATGGGGAAAATATCCAGTTGAGCTAACAAAGGGTAAATTTTCCCAATTAAATTCCAAAATGAACAAAATAAAGTTACATGCAACGAAAGAAATAAGATGGAAACCGTAGAATAACTCGATTAGACGGCTAATCTAATCGAAAAATTTCACCGTTGAAATTTCCAAAAGGAAACAGCGTTAAAAGAATTAGGGATCTTGAAGACTGTACGAACAGAGAGGGAGAGAAAGAGAGGCGCGCAAACACGAAAGAGAAAATCAGACTGATATTTAGGTATTGAGATTTAATCTAAAGCGCTTACAGGTAGGGGATCGACTAGAAGAAGAATCTGCGAGGACGAGATTTTCCGAGAAGGCTCGATAACAAAATGCGAAGGGAGAGAGATAGAGAGCCACAAGATGAAGAACTTTTATGGAGAGAGAGAGCGAAGATCTTCGTTTGGATGGCTTTTTTGGCTGCGGCCTGTGCATTGTCCCTGCGTCGCTGTCAAATATATGAATTTCATTAATTACCCCTTGATTTTGATTTATTTACGAAACTACTCTACTCTCCCTTCTAATTATACGTTCATGCATGGACTAATTACTTCGCTAATCGCTCCATAATCCTATCTTATTTATACCTATGTGGCTACTCACTAACTAAGGGTGGGCCTCACTGTCGGTTCAATCAGACCAACCCATCCAAATAAATTATTTGAATCGTTTTTTTACCTCAGCCAACATTTAAAACTGGCTCTACCCAATCTTTTTTGGTTCACCTAACATTAGTTGCTTTTATGATTATTGCTTGATATGAACCTGAACAATTAATTAATTTGAAATTTGCAAAATAAGAATAGGTTCGAGTCAATTAACTGAACTAAATCCATAATTTAGATTGATTTAGGTTGATTTTTCAACTTTCAAAGTTGGATATGTACACAAACTAAAACAGACTTGAAATTTATTTAAGTTTTCGGTTTGAATTTGTTATTCGACGAAGTTGAGTTCAATTATGATTTAACTGATGAGGTAGGGTGGATTTGTGCTAAAAAACAACTTGTGACGTGTGAGAATCAACCTAGTACTATCGAAACATCCATCCATTTATATTATATTATTGTCCATAGCACTTTATAACTATGGATGACATTTATTTTATCATAGTATAAACTTAATTCTTGAAAAGTTAAAAGGACGTCACGTTCACATATGTGACATTAAAGGTCCAGGACTACAAATTAAACTAATATATCGAAAATTTAATAGGGCAGAAACTATAGTTTTATAAGCTTATTTCACTTGAATGAATTTATAATTTCATGAAAGCATGTTTATTTTAATTGTTGCTGGGGAGCCAGACAAATTGAAAGGATTTAAGTATTTGAGTATTTGCACTAGACATCAAATTTTAAAAATTATCAATCGACGACTTGAACTTTATTATAATTTAACTGAAACCTAGTATTTACGACATTTGTTAATTTTAACAATATCTGTCAATTTGGCAAACAATTTAGGATAATCTAGGTAAATTTAACGATTTGTAAAGAACCAAGAGAAGTTACAATGATAAATGTTACCAAACTGACAGATATTATTAAAATTATTTAAAATATAATAGAAGGGAATTCATTGAAATTAGGTAAAATTGAAAGTAACATTGACGATTATAGAGTTCAAGCCGAAGTTCACTAGTAATTACCCTCACAATTCCAAGAAAAAATAACCCATAATTTTTTATGTTACGTTATGTCACGTAAAGTTTGCGACGAAAGACAATATCTATCGTGCTTTTGTATTCATTATGTATAAAATCACTCGAGGATTCTTCGTCCCAAAGGACAACAGTCAACGCAACTTGGATTTTGACACGTGGCTTGGACACAATCTAAAGGCCTGGGCTTGTCTGACCATTCTGCAACCGTTTGATCATTTCCATGCAAGAATTAGAATCTTTCCTAGCCGAACGCTTTCACACTTGGAGGAGGATATTGCTTCATGAAATGACTGACGTCTATGACCTCACAAGTTGGAAGAAAAAAACCACCACCATATGTATATTAGGAGCACGGAGTCCATAAGCAAAGCCAACCCGCGTCAGAGTCATAACTGTTGGAATTGAATTGAGATTCTCAGTTCAGTTCGGGTGGGTGATTTAGATTATTTTTATTTTAAAATTAAAATAATTAATGAATTTCAATTATATTTTTCATTTAATATTCAGTAATTTGGGTTAGTAGTCCTTGGCACTTTCGACAACTCTTACTTTGTGTGAGTAATAAATTACCTGTGCAGCTTGGAAATCAGAGTCAAATTCTCGAGGAATTGTTCTGATGAGAAGAAGAGGCTGCAATAATTTTTAACTTTGCCCTTGTTCTGATGTTAACTTGTTTGTTTCCGTGTAGAATAACTATGTTTTAAAACTTGAACAGGGAACTTTTGTGTCAAATTGCCGTCTGATAAGGCTCTTCTATCTGACCCTGCCTTCCGCCGTCTCGTTGAAAAATATGCCACGGTTTGTACCCTTTTTCGCAGTAGCTTTCTGATCTTGTTTGTAGATTTTCCACCTGGCTGCACAGGACGAAGATGCATTCCTTGCTGATTATACCGAGGCCCATTTGAAGCTTTCTGAGCTGGGGTTAGTTTGACTTGTGATTTTGATCGCTGCTTACGGTATCTGTTGGCTCTCTTTCGAGAGGTTTATTCTGTCTGGCCTGGTAATGCAGATTTGCTGACCAGTGAACGATCCCTCGAGGTGGACGACGCCAATATTTGCTGTGCTGAGACTCTATCGATTTTGATTTGTGAAATAAAACAAGAGCTCGCTAGAAATAACTCTTTGATCTCTGAGTGCTAAGGAAATTATAAATATACTATGACTAACTCTACTCTAAAATCTAAAAATAATTGTAACAAACACTTTTTTTGACATTTTTATTGATGGAGACGACACGACGTTCATAGGTCAACCACATTTTACAATTTTTCACATTTTTTGATCTTCAAAGGGAGACCACGTGGCCTAATACGAGAGAGAGAGAGAGAGAGAGGTTGGAATTTAGGTGGAGGGGAGTTCGGGTTCGAGATTGGAAGATGTGACAGGGAAAAGTTGAAGTGTCTTGGGAGGTTTAGTGGGACCCTGTAGATGAGGCCCCACAATCCCCTTCGTCATCATCCAATCATAGCAGCACATTCTCGTCTCCATCTCCACCTTTCCGGGGGTCATCTCCATCTTCTCCACTCCCTAAACACACACAAAACCATGTTATTCAAGAAAATCCAGGCCAAAAATGACGCCAAACAATGTTAATTTCGCTGAGTTCGAAGGATAAACCGAAGAACATCACCTGAAGAAGAGACCCATTTGCGTTGCACGGGAATGTTTCAATGGACGAACGGGGCTCCAGACAGCGCGGAAATCCGCCATCGTACAGATGGAGCTGGAGATGCTGATAGAGTCGCTGCTGCGGCGGAAATTGTCTGCAAAGTCTTCTTCGAAGTTTCAGTCTGTCTCGAGCCTTGTGGTTTTGAAACCAGTAGAACACATTTTTGGGCTCTATTCTTCCGTGGAAAGAAAGACGTGTTGGGTCAAGCCTATTTTGTGGGCTTGACCACTTAAGCCCATTAGGGCATCTTAACCTAATTAAAAGGAAAGGGGGCTCCTAGGTTAAGTAAGGGAGAGAGAGTAGCCTTGAAGACATAGAGAGAGAAGAGAGAAGAGAGAAAAGGGGTTCGGATTTTTCTGCGCCAGAAAAATCGATTTCCGTTTTCTCCATATTCAACCGTTGGATCGGCTTGAAAGTTTGACAGTAGCTTCGGGACACACAGAGGTACGTTCTGAACGGTGAAGATCGTATTTTGTGTTTTCTAAGACTGCCTGTTGGGGTAAAAACGGGACTGCCGTTTTTATCGACGTTTATCCTCTATCTCTTTATTTGTTGAATCCAAGATTGTTGTTTGATCTTGATGAGTTATTGTATTCCTCTAGTTTGATGATCTAGAGAGAACTTGGTGTACCCATTATTTAACATAGTGGAGGTTTGATTCGGTGGCTCCTCGCCCGTGGTTTTTACCTTCAATTTGGAGGGTTTTCCACGTTAAAATATCGGTGTCTCGTTTTTATTTATCGCTTGATTATTTGCTTGGATTTCATTGATATTGCTGGCTTGGATTTGGTAATCTCATTTAGCACACAAGAACTTGGAGAATTATTTTTCAGGTTAATTATCCGATCGTTTCCCAACAAGACGAGCCGTGATCTGCTGGATTTGAAAAGCATTTGGAGTTCTTATCCCGCTTCTGTACATCTCTTCCAGTATCATCAACTGTCCAAGAGTAGGGCTCCATCTTGAGAACTTGGTCGGTGGAGACATTGAGAATTAAGCTTTTTTTGCTCCAGAAATTATGGGTACGTATAAATAGACGGGTGGAGTGAGAAAAGAGACGAGAAGAATGGTAGTGAGAGAGAGGGAATGAAATGCAGAGGTTAAAAGTAACGAAAAAAGTACCTTCGCTGCAGTTTGTCATGCTGATGTTTCCCCTGTGAAAGGGATTCAAGCAATAGGTCTCAGTCCTGCTTTCTCACGAGAGAGAGAGAGATAGATGGGTTAACAGAAGCTATGCTGTGAATGATTATGTCATCTTCTTCCTGTTATTAACCCTAGAGAGAGAACAAAGAGGCAGTTGAGTTCAGAATGAGGTCTCTCTCATTAACATGCAAAACAGATTGAGCATGGGACAGTACATGTCAGGCTAGACGATTGCTCTTCGACGTGCTTCCGCCATGGAAATTGTAATTTCGAAGCTTTCAAAGTTCCATTCTTTTAAGAACTCAATGCCATACCTAGCTTCCATGTCAGGCTCTCAACGTAATGATGCACCACATTTATGGACAATATCAGACTTCTAGAGCAGTTCATAACAATTAACAACCATTTTCAGTTTTCTCCAAGCTGGGAAACTCCAAAGCTGCTGGGCTCTTGTTTACACGATACAAATCCTAAACAACCCAGAAAATTCAAAATTTTATCGTAATTACTGCCATTTTCAACGTGGGTAAGAAACATTTTTACGGAGACACCATAGAATTAATGAAAACTAACAAAAGGAAGAAAGACCGTTGCTAAAGCTAGCAATAAAACAAGATCTGAGTTTGCCAGGAACCCTAGCCCGACTGGTCATATTCCACCAGAAGAGGTACAGAAGAAGAAAGCAATAATTGAAGGTTTTAAAGATTGAATTATAACTAAAATTGAATCCAAGTACTATTTTGGTAAGTGCAGCAGCACAGTGCATGGATCAGCGATTGATGATGATTGGACTTCTCCTTCAGAACTACTGAGTTCATCTCCTTCTCCTCTTCATCATTACCTAATTATGTTTATCTTTACCTAATTGTTTGTCCCCCTCTTGCTTCTTCTCCCACTTTCCTACCTTCTCGTTAAAACTCTTTTAATTTGATCTTGAACTAGGTTAAAAGATTGTTGTACTTATTAGAAAAGAAAATTCATCTAATCGATTTACTTAGAATTGCAACAATAATGTTGAGAAAAAAGANAATTGCAACAATAGTGTTGAGAAAAAAGAAAATAAACGTGAAAAACAAAAATATCAAAATTTGTGTAAAAAATCCTTAAAAAATTATAGACAGAAGACAAATCAAAATACTAAGAGTTTTGCAACAACCTCGAATTCTAATATTGATATATCGGCTCAAATCGATCTAGCACATTTGGTAGCAAACTTCTAGCTCCTATCAATTTTATATATTGAAATTGAATAAGTTTTCAATGCAGACAATTGTTCTAATTCGTGGTCAAAATGAATGTCATACGTGATCTCTTTTTATAATTTATAAACTTTGATGACTGCAAATAATATAATCAATAAATTAAAAATAATATAAACTTTGATCTCTTTTGCTCATCGGCTTGCGTGGTTTGTCAACGACACAAGTCCGAACACCTACAGCCAGCAGACCTCCTTCAGCTCCTGAGCCTTCTTGATATTGTCTGGGCTGATATATCTATGAATTTCGTGGATGTCTTACCCCGTGTAGACGGCAAATCGGTTATTTTGGTGGTAGTTGGCCGTTTCTCCAAGTACGCTCACTTTATTGCTATGGCACATCCGTATTCAGCTCCATCTGTGACTCGTGTTTTATTTGATACTATTGTTCGTCTTCACGGTATTCCAGAATCCATTGTGAGTGATCGCGATCCGGTTTTTACGAGTCGTTTTTGGACCGAGCTTTTCGGCCTTGTCGGCTCAAAACTGGCCCTATCATCTGCTCTCCGTTGTCTGGTCGGAGAGCAGCCCAAGTCGTGGCTCCGATGGTTGCTATGGGCGAAATATTGCTATAATACATCTTTTCACTCAGCCATTCAATATTCGCCTTTTCAGGTAGTTTATGGGCGTCCCCCACCGTCTATGCTCACTTACGAACATGGTTTGGCTCGCGTAACGGCGGTTGATGAAGCTTTACAGGATCGTGATCACGCAATATTGCACATTAAGGAGAAGCTTGCCCAGGCTCAAAATCGAATGAAGACTCAGTACGATAAGACTCACCGCGAGGTGGTCTTTGAGACAGACACTTGGGTTTGGCTCCGCTTATACCTTTTTCGTCGCCGCACTTTAGCAAAGTCTTCCCTCCACAAGCTCCTCCCAAAATATTATGGCCCATTTCAGATCATGGAGCATATTGGCGAGGTTGCCTACCGCCTCCAGCTGCCAGACGATTGCCGCCTTCATAATGTGTTTCATGTCAGCCTCTTGAAACCATTTAAAGGTCCGCCTCCTACAGTTACCACTGCCCTACCACTGATACTTGAGCCTGCTGGTATTATGCGCACCCGCATCAACCGTGGTCACTAGGAATTATTGGTTCAATGAGCGGGTATTCCTCCGGAGGAAGTTTCTTGGGAGGATCTGCTTACGTTTAGAGACACATTTCCCTCCTTTGCGCTTGAGGACAAGTTGTTTTCCGAGGAGAGGAGTGATGTTACCGACGCTTTTGTAGGGAAGAGTTATTCTAGAAGAGTCTAAGTATTTATTATTGCTTTAATTAACTTTCGGGCGTTTTGGTCTTTTTGCTTTTAATTCAGTCTTGTGGGTTTATTTAAAGGTGGTTAACCCTAATTGCAGCAATCAAGAATTTAATTTTCAATTGTTTTCTTTTCTTTCTCTCCCTGTCTTAATTCCCAATGGCCTATCGAGGGATGATGACTCGATCTCAGGGTAAACAACCCTGCTAGGTTATTCAATGTGGTAGTTACTCTCAGTCTTCTGCAGCATGTGAAAGGAATGCAGAAGTTAGATGACGAATTAACAGAAAAATTTGATCAAATGCAAGCTGGTTAAGAATTTAATGATTGGAGTATTGGGCAAGATAATTGCTTATACTTCAAGAGTCGTATTGTAGTACCGAATGATTCTGATTTAAGATAATTTATTATTTCTGAACACCACAAGTCCAGATTTGCCATACATTCTGGGTCTACCAAAATGTATAAAGATTTGAAGCGCCAATATTTGGTGGAATGGTATGAAACGAGATGTGACTGAGTTTGTTTCAAGGTGTTTGACGTGTCACAAGTAAAGGCTGAACATCAGAGACCTGCTGGTTTATTGCAGCCTTTGCGTATTTCGGAGTGGAAGTGAGATATGATTGTCATGGATTTCGTGTCTGGACTTCCCAATACTTCTAAACAGTTTGATGCTATTTGAGTCATAGTTGATCGATTGACTAAGATTTCTCATTTTATTCTAGTGAGAATGGACTTTTCAGCATCTAAATTCAGTAGGCTATATGTCAACAATATTGTTCGATTGCATGTAGTTCCTTCTAGCATCTTATCGGATCGAGATCTAAAGTTTACTTCTAAATTTTGGAAAGCATTTCAACAACGAACTTTGAGTACTTAATTACATTTCAGCACAACACATTATCCTCAGACTGTGGTCAATCAGAGAGAACTATTTAAATCCTCGAGGATATATTGCGATCTTGTATTTTGAATTTTGGTGATAGATGGATTAACCATTTGTCATTGGTGGAATTTTTTTATAATAACAGCTATCAGGCGAGTATAAGAATTTCTCCTTACGCAACTCTGTATGGTAGACCATGCAGATCTCCTATTTGTTGGGCTGAACCTGAAGAGCGTGCAGCTCTTGGTCCCAAGATAATCCAGGAAACTATAGATAAAGTCCAGACCATTAATGAAAGACTGAGAACTATTCAAAGTCACCAAAAGAGTTATGCAGATTTGTTGAGGCGCGAAATAGAATTCGATGTTGAAGATTTTGTATTTTTGAAAATCAGACCAAGGAAAAACGTCAAACGATTCAGAGTCAAAGAGAAGTTAGCTCCGAGATATATTGAGCCTTTTAGAATTATTGAGCGCATTGGCCCTCTCGCTTATCGTTTGGAGTTGTCACATCAGTTGAAGTACGTACATAATGTTTTCCACGTGTCTATGCTGAGGAATTATGTGGATGATCATGACCACATTATTTCGTGGCCCGAGATTTCTATTCAACCTGATGTGTCATACGAGGAAGTACCTCAAAGAATTTTGGGACGCGATGTCAAAATCCTACGCCGTCGAGAAATTTTAGTAGTTCGTATTCAGTGTATGAATCATTCTGAAAGAGAATCAACATGGGAGATAGAATCTGAAATGATTGCGAAATACCCTCATTTGTTTCAGGGGATTTTTGAGGTTGTACTCAATTTCGGGGACGAAAATTCTTAAGGAGAAGATTGTAATATTTGGGAAAAAAACAATTTACCAAATTGCCATGGCAATTTGGTAATTTCACAAAATAAAAATTAAAAACCCTAATGTATTTTCCTCTTCTCTCTTTCTCCCTCTCTTCTCTCTCTCTAGCAGCCGCCTCCCTCTTTCTCCCGAAATCGACGAAATTTCGATCCAAATTCGTGAGTTTTCGTTTGTTTTCGTCCAATTCTAGCCCCAAAATCTTCCTCCCCTCTTATTCTCTACATTTGACTTGCGAAAATCAAACTTTGACCATCGACGTCGAAATCGAGTTTTTCAATCTCGGATTTTAAGGTTAGATCTAAGAGTTTCTCACCTAGATTAGTGGGTGACGAAGCTTTTTCACAGAACCGCGAGTTTTACCAAAAAATCATCGCAGGTTTTTGACTTCCGGCGAAGTTTCAGTGAGTTTTCGTTAGGGGTGGGCGAATCCGATCCAACCCGAAGATCTGATCCGATTGGATCGGATCGGATAATCGGTAAAGGTATTGAAAATTCAATCCGATTGTCGGGTTGTTGTCGGATTTAATCGCCCACCCCTAGAACAAAGCAGAAACATCAAATTTGCAGATCTCCGGGCCTTCTCCGAGGAGTTCCCCCATGGTATCCGAAACAGAGCAGGTAGAAAAGCGGAAGAAAAAGCAGAGAAAAGAAGTAGAGAATAGACTCAGCTTGCCTGGTTGAGATTATGGTGGCGAAGATGAGCGACAATGAGAGAATTGACCTGCCGGAGGAACTTCCCATCTTGCAGCGTCGAGTCTTGAAGTCTCAGATCAGTCGACAGTCGGTCGTACTTTAAGCACAGTGAAAATGGGATTTTTTTCAACTTTTTTGAGTTAAGCTTTGTAGGTGGGATTTCCTCACGTGCTCAACTTCTTCAATCCTCGTAATTCTTTCAGGCTGATCAATCTCGCATCTGTATTTTTTTGTGATACCAGACGAAAAACTGGCTTCTATTTAAGAAACGGCTGAAGAAATCGTCTGCGGCTATCGTTTTCTCTCAGTTTTCGATTTCTGCAGAGCTTTACGGCGGCGCCGGCGACCATGGAGGCCCAGAATCCGGCTATCATTTTCTCTCAGTGTACGATGATCTGTTTTTCAATTTTCAATCGGATCAGATCCGATCCGATCCGATCGGATCGTGTTGGATTCGGATAGGATCGGATTCGGGTGTTTTTGTTTAAAAGGGGTTATCGGATCTGATCCGATAACCCGATAAAATTTCGGATTGGGGGCAATCGGATCGGATCCATCCGATCCGATCCGATGCCCACCCCTAGTTTTCGTTGCTGGAAATACTCATTTAACGTTTATTAGTGTATTTCTGTTAATATTTGTAAGTTTGGCTAAATTTGTAGGCGAAACCGTCTCGGGAGCCACCGTGTACGGTGGTCAAAAATCGCCAGACGGCGGTGGTCGATCCAACAGGTCGAATCCACTGACCCGTCCCAGTAGGTCGAATCTATTGGGTTGACCCAGTGGGCTGACCTAGAGGAATTAATTCATTGGGCCGACCCATTGGGTAACCCAGTAGGTCAACCCGATGAGCCAACTCAGTGTGTATGACCCGACCTGATTGATTGGTCAACCGGTCAACGATTGATTGTTGACCAGAATTAAATTAATTTCAATTAAATTGAAATAAAATAAAATAAAATGAAATGAAATTGAATTTGATTAAAAAATTATATATATAATTTTATTTTACATTACATATGCATTAATTTCTAAACCTAAATGTATTATTGCAAGATTCTCTAATTCAACCTAAATTGAGATTTAGTATTATCGATTTCAACCTAACTTTTACAAGAAATTAAAAGGTAGGAGTTTTTACATTAATATTATTTTGAAATGTTTAATTGTATTTATATTATTATTATTATTGTTGCAATTTATTGTTATTGAGCATGTGCATATGCATTGCACATTCATCATTGAACATGGTTGAGTTATTGTGCACAAATGGTTAATAGGGACGACTAAGTCTGCCATTGAGTTTCCAATTCCTAAACCAGATCCAGGTCTTTATGGTTGACACCACCTTAGAGTGAATGTATACACATCATTTGCATTGCATCTCATTGTGCATTTACATTATGGTTGTCACTACTCTAGAGTGGATGTATATACATCAATTGCATTGCACCTCAATGTGCATTTACATATTTATGGATTATTTAAAATCTTGTTTATACATGTTTTAACATGATGTTATTTACTTATGATTTAATAATAATAAAAATGAAATTTCTACTGAGTGTAGTCACTCACCCATTTTGCTGCAACATTTGTTTTCAGGATCATTCCCCGGTAAGGCTCAGTAAGGCTTATATTGGAGTTTAAATTCTATAATTTGTATTTGTAAAAATTTGAAAGGTGTATTATTTTAAATTGTAAAACTTCTCGTGTTTATTATTGGGTTGAAACATTTTATGTATGTTATCCGACTATTTATATTAAATGTTTGGGCTTGCATGAAATTTTAAGACTTCCGCTGTTTGATTTCAATTGAATACCCGAACCTCGGGCTCAGTGGTTGGGTTCCCTCGAGGATTGATTCATTGGGTCCGGCGTCTGTCTAGGCTCAGTTTTGGATAGTGACATAGACACGAAGCAAAGAAGAAGGTGCCTTTCCATGCAAACACTCTCATTGTTCAGTGCACCTCAATCATACGTCTTAAACCCGACCAGCTTTATAACTCTTCTTCTTGACTCCCTATTCTTTGCTTCCCATGATCATGT
The DNA here is from genome assembly GCA_003255005.1 of Begonia fuchsioides. NCBI lineage: Eukaryota > Viridiplantae > Streptophyta > Magnoliopsida > Cucurbitales > Begoniaceae > Begonia > Begonia fuchsioides. Next base: position 216,910 of record QAOC01049459.1, on the reverse strand, counting down.
TTTACCTTTAAACCAAAGCTAATCTGACGACTTATAAGTCTGATTCCTGTTCCTACTCAAAATTACAGATAACCATCTGATTTATGGAGACGTTTTCTTCTTGTTTTGAGGAAAGCGAAGCATATTTGTGAATTGTGATTAAGGTTAATCACTTTCCGTGGAGGCATGGAGTAATTAAGTTTTCTTTCAACGCACAAATGCCTTCCTCTCTCTTGCCAACACAAACTCTGAAAGGCCTGTAATATTCAATGCAAGCTAGTTGAGTCTCGGAGGCGATACCGTCGGCGATAATACATTCGCGTCCTTTCATCCCACATCGATCACATCTTGGGTTACAAACGCTGTTCGAACGATTTCTCAGATTGTGTACGACTGTGATCTGGACGGAAGCGACGTCGACTACGAACACTTTGATGCAGATCCGGACACGTTCGCCGAGTCCATTGGTCAGCTTCTGCTTAACCTAAAACAGAAGAAGGTCGTTAAGTTCACATCGATGCCATACCACAACAACGCCGTCCAGAGACATTACAAGGCTTTATGGAGGAACGACGATTCCTCTGTTCTTGGGACAATTTCAAAGACGGCGGGCCAACTATCCAGGCGGCAAAGTTATGGTAAGCTTGGGCTCAATGGGAGCGAAGAATTGAGCCTCTTGAAGAAATCAGGAAAATCATGTTTATAAATAGGAGAAAAAATAAAATATAAAAAAAAGAAATAATTAAAATGATCATAATTTTTTTTGCACAGGACTTGAAACTTGAATCAATGGGTCATAAAAATTTATAGATAGCATGTTAAATTTAGTGTTTGTTTGACTTTCTAAATATCAGTTGAAATCTACTGACGTGTTTATTTGGTCGGCCGACGACTCTAAGAAGCAGAATTTGGTTTATGAAGAAGAAGGTCAAGCTTTCGATAATCTTAACTCGCTCGCGCAATTGAATTTGACAAAGGATTTGCTAACACAATCCCAAACCACGGAAACACAGGAACTAATGATACAAACACGATCACAGGTTACAGAGCAGATTGAAAATTAGAGAGAGAAAAACCTTTCAAAAAATATTGACTTGCAGATCGTTTAGAGCAGGATCTACGCCGTCTTTCACGTTCTCCTCCTCTTCTTCCTTCGTCGCAAACGGGGGAGCCTCGAGCTCAGGAGCATTCTGATTCAACGCAGCAAAAAAGCACAGTTGGAGACATCACATCTTCTACTGCATACTTATTTCATAAACGTTCATTGTGTTACCGTGGTTCGAATGAGTGCCCAATTCACGTCGCGAAAGAAAGGATGACGCTTGATCTCGCTCGCTCCTTCCCTCGATCCCAATCGATTTTTGGGGTCCCTGTGCAATAATCTGTACATTAGCTGCTTGCAGCTGAGGCTAACCTGCAAAGACAACAGACTTTGCCTCTCAGCGCTCAACTTTTTGTCTCAATTATCCATCATTGAGTAGAGAAGAAGTCTACGAGTGTCTAAGAATCGTACCGGCGTATTTTTGGGAAATTTTACATCTTTCTGCAGAATATTGGTGAAAGTTTTCTGCCGAGTCTTCCCCCTAAACGGCGTATATCCATACAGCATCTCGTACAAAAGAATACCTGAACAAAACAAAGACAATCCAAGCTAGCCGTTAGATCCGTGGTGTCTTTTTCAAACATGGTCATTGGTGCTGCAACGTTTATTAGAAATAGAAACAAAAGTGCATATTTACCCAATGCCCACCAGTCCACAGCACTTGTATGGCCAGCCCCAGCTATGATTTCCTGCAATAAGTTAGAAAGTGCAGGGATTTTACGTCCATGATGATGCAACAAAAAGGAATAACACTAACGCCATGGTAAAAAACTTGAGAAAATTACGAACCGGAGCGATGTATTCTTCTGTGCCGACAAAAGAATTCGATGCTCTCATAGGTTCAGCCATGAATATAGGGGCTTGTTGAGCTTTCTTATGCTTTTTTTTCTTCTTCTCATTTGTAGTTGGCATCAAAAGCTACAAAGGAGGGGGAGGAGTTAGAGTTAGACCATATTGCAACCTAGGAGATAGCAAAGCCGTTCGAACACCTGAGGTTTGCAAGAAGTCAAACACGACAAGTCGAAATCCGTCAAAGACACGTGCCCGTCGCCCTGGAGTAAAACATTTTCAGGCTTCAAGTCCCTGTAGATAATACCTGTAAAACAGACAACTACGATCCCATAAGAAAACTATAATAAAAATATCAAAAATTTCTCCATGTTTATCACTGTCATGGTAAACTATGAATCCTTGGAGAATTCTCTGGTCAAGTTGGGACCGTACCTTGACAGTGGAGGTACTCCAAAGCAATGACAACTTCTGCAGCATAAAATCTACATCGAACATCATCTTATTTCAGCTGAAGTGAAATGAAAATCTCAAAAAAGGATGCTCCTAATCGACCATACGAGAAAAGCAGATATTTAATGATCCTAACAGATCTGAACACAAAATGTTATTTGAACCCTTCTGTATTTTTCATGTTTTTTGGATTTTGTTTACCTTACAGCTTCTTCTTTTAGGACTTTTGTCCGTTGTCTGTCCAGAAGCATGAAGAGTTCTCCACCAGGGCAGTAATCAGTGATGAGACAAACATGTGTTTTCGTCTGCAAATCATTCATGATTCAGGACTAAAGAATGTCTCAAAAACAGACAATTTAATCATCCAAGAAAGCAACAACCAACGATTACGAGTACCAGTGTTAAGTAAATGAAAAAAAGAGGTATTTACAGGTTATAACATAGTCCAACCTGAAAAGAAGCATATAAAGCAGGAAGAAAAGGATGGTCCAATAGGTCCAGGATTTCTCTCTCTGCACAAGCTCTATGCACCTGAAAAACACAAGAATCTCAAAACTAAACAAAAACACGTTCAAAATTACTCATCCAAGATAAGATTAACACCTTATTACGGTTAAGCATGACTCCCTTATCCATAGCCTTCATTGCAAATAATTGATCAGTTCCACACAGTTCCACCAAGTGCACACTGCAATTCAAGAAGCCATATCATTAGTTCAAACGTTTTGGCTTCCGTACTTCCGACAAATTTTGAGAATAACCTGCCAGTATCACCAGATCCCAAAGGTTTAACTGGCCTAAAATGTTTCAAGCCTATCTCCTCACCACTATCTAGAATCTGCAAAAAAAAATAGAGATTTCGGGCCTAAAAAGCTTAGATCTTGGTGTCAAATATGTTAAAGAATACCTTCTGAACAGCTGCCCAAGATGCTGTGTCTCTCCGATGGGGTTTTGGATGAACAACTTTGGAATGGTTCATCCATAAATCTTCCGGTTTCTAAAGCCAGGAAAAACATCAGCAAAAGCTACAAAAAGTGAAAGGTTTCTGAAGAAATAGACAAGGAGTTCAATTACCATATTAGCATCTGGAAGCTCTCTGACTGCTTCATCAACGTTTTCTGCTGTTTCTCTTACCTGGTTTGCCAACAACGACCACGATTCTTATTCGAAATCAAAAAGAAAAAACTACTTAGAAACGCACGTGAAAGATAAAAACGTGTGAGTAAGATGCTTGTTGAGATTCATCCACACCAATTTTTCACTCTCGGCTGCAGTATCTTCCGGAATACAGTTCTTAAGCGGCTCCACATGTTGACTCCCATCTAGTTGGACTCCAATGAAATACTGAACTTCACCCTGATCCCAAAGAAAACAATGAGAATATTTTTCATAATATCAGTTCTATAAACCTTGTCCAATAAGTTATAATCAACCTTTTGATCACGCATAGGTTGTAAATGAAACAGATTCCAGAATTTCTTCCCTGAAACGAGTGCGAGAAATTCGTAACTACAGATGGTATATGAATATGATTTTCAACTCTGCGGAAAGTTAGCATATTTTGAAATCTTCTCGACCTGTCTTTTCTCCCATGTTTCAATGGAGAAGTTAAGATTTCAAATAGGCCGTACCGCTTTTTGTGTAGTTGATGAGCTGCACTGTAACTTCCGTTTGGTTGTCAATAGCCTCCCTTATCTTCCTTACAGTCCCTCGATCAGTCTCTGGCCCTTGTAAGAATCTAAAATCCAAAAATTAAAATCTGCACAAGAATTGCAAACAAACTATAAGCCATACCTGCAGTTTCTTCCTAAGATTTCTTCTCGGCTGTACTCTGTTAGCTCCAAGAAGCTATCAGAAGCAAATATCTGAAAACTTTCAAAGATCAGCATTTTGAATTGAACGAATAAGACAATATTTCTCTGGCAGGTATCTTACAATAGGATTATCAGGCAGCCTTGGATCAGTAATGACAAAGTTCTTCTCGATTCGCTCAAGTGTTGTAGCAAGATCAATACCCTTTCTCATTTCCCTCTGCCTAACTTTATCATCAAAGCTCTCGGGCCTCTCATCATCGTCGTAATCATCGTCATCGCTCTCGTCAAAATCTACATTTACGCCATCTCCAAATCTGTCACTATTCGGCTGGTTTTTACGAATCATCCTGAACGGAATGGATTCATGTATTAGGAACGCAAAATTTCATGCAGATATAGTTGCTTGCTCATTAGATATCATACCCCATGAAAGAGAGATTGATGGATTTTCTTTGCTTCTTATCAGGCAATTCACTAATGCTTTGCATTGATCTTCTAGTACTGCCTTGTGAGTTTCGTGAGTTCGGAGCAACACTCTCCGATTTCCTCCTCACTGGCTGGTCTGGTCTTTCCTCTTGCACACCACCTCCGCCTGATTTTCTAAACTCACGATGGTTTGATGATTCACTGAGAGATCGTGGTCTCTTCATGGCTTGAACAAGTTCAGTTACTAAATTTTTGGCGACATCTTTTTGACGAGCTGAAAATAGATCAATGAAAACATGACAGTAAAAATGAGGGAAAAAACCAAAAAAAACAGTCTTTCCAAATGCAGCTAATTGAATTCTAACTAACAGCTAATTAGTTAGCAGCTGATCAACACTTGAATCTGTCTTCAATTTAAGGTTACTTCCCTGTAAATTAACAGCTACAGCTAAAACTAATTGATGTCATCTGCCTGGAAGATCATGCCATACCATCATATCTAATCAAGGACTCTGGCAGTCCATTTGGACGCATCATCTGTTCTTTAAACCCTTCAGTATGCTTGCTAACCTCCACTAGCATTCTGCCAAAAAGCAACAAGGGAAATAATAAAGAAAAACAAAGATCAGCAATTCCGCATCACATTACGACATTAATTCCTCTTACACAACATTCCCTCCCCGTCATCATACACCGATAATGAATAATCAGGTGGTAAAAGTCACCATGAAAGTAGACCCCCTTCTCTTTTCACCAAAAAAAAATCAGGGTACCCACTTATCCTTTCTCGTTTTTAATTATTGGTGAGACATGTGGATTGCTTTCAAACACAGTTGTCTCTCATGACAGTTGACAGACGTTGACTCTCTGATATGGTATCGTTAAGTTAGAGAATCTTCATAGATTCTCATTAGCTTTTATCTATCTCCTCCCCCAAAACATGCATTTCATGCTCAAGTTATGCCTGTGGGTAAAAACTTTGGAGAGAGCAGAGGTTGCTCCTGGCTCCACTTCCTATCGCTTTCTTTCAAGAGAAGGCAATTACAGGAACACAACCTAAAACGACACCGTTTGAAACTCAGACGATTTCCGACAAGTCAACAAGTGAAGCAAAATATCACACGGACATGACTTGGATGCTTTCTAGGTCGGAATTCCTGCTGGTTCTGGGTCAATCTAAATTTTAGGGACGATTCAAAAACAGAAGAGAATTTGTTTATAAAGAGAACCAATACGTGGACCATTTTTCAAACGTTATTAAAAAGCAAAAGAAAACAAGGATAGGAGCTGACCCAATAAATTTGAGAACTTTGCCGTCCTCATCCTTGATCGGAGCGATGGTGAGTAAATTCCAAAACGGCGTCCCATCTTTCTTGTAGTTCAGTAACCTCCCACAGTAGCTCGTCCCTGCTTGCATCGCCTCCCTAATCCTCGCCACATCTTCCGGGTCTGTATCAGCTCCCTGCATGAACCGACTGCCACCCGACCCGAAATAGCCAAATCAAATACAACACAAAACTAATTGATGATTCAAATGTGGGTATTTTACCCATGCAGTGATAGTTATTGTTGTTGTTATCTCGTGTGAAACATACCAGTTTCTTCCGATGACCTCTTTGGACGTGTAACCCGTCATCTTGAAGAATCCGGCGCTCGCGTACATGATCGGATAATCAGGTTTCGACGCGTCCGAGACGACGAAAGTCTGCTGAAACGTCGATAATGCGTCCCTCAAATCCTCCGACACTCTCGGAAACCCTCGTTCCCTCCCTCCGTCGTCCGTAATCTCTGCGGAGTTTCTGAGCGAGTTGTTCGAAGTTCTTCTCGAATGCTCCGGTTTTCCGATATTCGGTTCATCTCCGCCGGATGTTCTCACGCCCACTCCTTGAGGCTTTCCGGTCTCTGTATCGGTTTTCAGCACCAGACCCCACTCCGCTGCTCGCTGAGCTGCGTTGCCGATTTCGTCCGCAGGTTTCGAAGCCGTCGCCTGTAATTTTTCGTTGAGGATCGAAGCAATAGACTTCTGAACCGACGCTGATGGCGGTGGTGGTTGCTTTGGGGCAGGGTCTTTGAGAGCCATCCATGAGGTGATCTCTTCATTGGCCCCACTTAATTTGGATGGAAGCTTGAAATCGTCCCGTTCCGAGCGATGACGCGGCTCGATCCAGCTCTGCCATGTCGGGCTGGGTCGGAATACGGAGTTCGTTGGTCGAGATGTGGACGAGTAAGCAGAGGGATTGAAAACTTCAAGAGAACCTCGGGAGTCTCTCGGAAAAGGTGGTACGAGAGACGATGAGTTCGCCGGCGAGTTGTCCGTATTGTCCATCATTGTGTCTGTCTCAAACAAGAAAGTTCAATCCTTTCAATCATCCTCACGAAGACGGGACTTCAGGATAGAACATCCTGCTTCACAAAACAAGCAAATTGGATCTTCACTATAGAAAATCCTGCTTTCTAAAACAAGTAAATCGCAGAACATGCTTTAAAAAACTAGCTTTTTATGTGAATCAACAATGGCGAAAGTTCTCTAGATTTAAATGGCGGTGACCTGGTGGGGGACTTACCGGAGTCGGATCACAGGGACGACATTTAATGTAATGGGTGTTATGGTCATTTAACATACGTACCTGGAGTTTGCAACAGAGATCCTGAGGGTAGAAGTGTCCAAAGAGGAAATTTGGAAAGCAACGCCTACTCCAGTCCAGGCTTATCAGAAACTGAGCCAGTTGTGTGGTGGGTTTGCGTCGTCAACTCGGTCAGCATTCCAAACCTCCTGGTTTCGAGAGAGTGAGACGATGAGCATTAATTACAAACATAATAAAACCAGAAGCTTCGGATTCTTACAACGTTATTTGAAACTCGGAAGTTTTAGAAATCAAATATGACAACAAAAGCCGAATGTTGACAAGAGCAACAATTCTGATCGATTTTCTTGAATTTCCCTCCCAAAAAAACTTTTTTCTTTCACAGCTATCGACAACCATCTAAGAACAACATCGGAAATTCAAAGATCACGGTGACTTTTCATAGCAAAGCAGACAGTTATGAAGAATCAAGAACTTCGACGACAGCTAGCCTCCGTTAGCGAGAATATCAAAAGGCTAAACTTCAATATTCAGCAGAGAAAAAGGAAACCGTTCTTCACGGACTGTTTGAAAGAAACTTTCGATACTAAAATTGATGGAGATAGAACTGAAAACATGAAGTGTTTTACCAGGAACAGCCAACAATTTAATGAACTAGTTAGTGAAGTGTTAACCTCGTTAAGAAACTATAGAAAGGGAAGTAGTACCTGAGTTCAGAAATCAAAGCTAGACTGGGTCTTCGACTTGCTCTGCAAAAAGAGAGCTGAAACTGTGAGTATATTTTCCTCCGGAGACGAGTGTTAATTGATATAGCCCATCAGATGTCAGGGAACCTCTTGAATTGTATATTTTATTCATACACGACAAGGATAGGAGATTGTAGAGAGTGAGATAAGGGAGAGAGAGAGAGAGAAAGAGACAGAGAGGGAGAGATAATTGAATCAAAGAATACTTTTGAATTGCAAAGAGATTACAAACAAAAGAGAATAATTGTCCAAAGGCTTTGGCTTCCCGTCTCTTGAAACCAAAATTTCACGTGGTTCTTGCACTTGCTTCCACGCCCAGTTTTTGGCTCTGCTGAACATATATGGTTTTTTAAACATCAACTTTCAGAAAACTAATGGTTTCTCCTTTTTTGCTTCCTAATTTCTAGCCACAGTTAAACAAAGCACGTTGAATTTTGCAGGCTCAGAAACATAATTTTATTTCGATATACATCGAACAGAAAGGGCCATGATTGAAGTGCCGTAATGTGTTATAATCCTACTAACACAAAGTGGTGTATTATTTTTAATATTTTATACAGAATAATCTATCAAACTAACTCAAATGACGAATAGGACTGCTGTTTCATTAAAAAAAATCGAAGATCACAGGAAAGCTGACGCACCTGGTGTCGGATGAGGGAGGTTGAATGATCAACAAAAAAGCCCCCAGTTTTTTCGTGCATGCCTATGTTTTATCGTGCAACAGGGAACCCAAAAGAACGACACCAGGAAAATGTAGAGACTGGGGTTTTTTTCACCATTTTGGTGGAATTTAGTTGAACTGTTGAAGCCATACCCCATTAAGATGGATCACGTCCTTGGTCGAATGTCACATTAAAAGAGAAAGACGCATTTTACCTGACCTAGAAAAGATGAATTTTAACTTGAGAACTGAATCATTTGAAAAATAGCGCTCAACAAGTAGGATAAAAAAATACTTGAGCTTGTCATCTATTCTATTGGAGTTTCAACAGCTAGTGGGATTCAGCGAGAGTATCAGTAGTGGGGGGAGCCCCAAATACTGTAAGGGCCCATGGCCACGTGAACTAACTTTAGGAAATAATCTTATCCGTTCAAGGCTAGAGATTGAGCATTCAGGGTTAATCACATCGCGCGACAGACAATCCTGGTTGGCGCAGTGTTGCCCTTTTCGCGGTGGACCAATCCACCCCCCGCAAGATTTATACGCGACGTGAGGTGGTCCATTTCTCACTCACAGGGGCGCTGCCTAGAGGCGTGGCCTTCGAATGAGGAGAGTGTATCGTTATGTTTCTTACAAAGCTGGCCTCACATTCCGCCCTGTAATGTCTGCGTCTTATCGCCTAAGCTTTGGTTGAGGTCAGTTAATCAACTGGAACTGAAGCTTTTGAGTGTGGGGATTGAACCAGATGGGCTGCAACGGGAGAATTGGATCGGTATAGATTTGAATTTCTTGACTGTTTATCCCCGGATTTCGTCTTCACTTGAGCTTGATGAACCCCACTCCCTGAGATGCCCCCACTAATTGGATGGCCGCTAGTTGGGTCTTTATGATTTCAAGATTTTTTCTCTCTCCTCGATGATTTCAGATAATGCATTTTCCTTCCCCAACCTAATCCACAAGTCCTAATTATGGTGCTTACTTTCTCGCTCATTTATGTTATAGAAGAACAGAATCTCAGTCTGCTCTGCTTTTATTAGAAAACGAACATGATCAAAGAAAATCACTCTTCAAATCATTAAAGCTCACCTGGATTAAAGAATGTCCTTTAAAAAACTGAATCAGAGTCCATAAATTATTTCTTGAAGATTCTTTCAAAGTTCACCTGGATTAGAGAATGTCCAGAGGATGAAGTGGAGGCGCAAGAGCACAACGATAGGAATAGCATGGATCGACTTGTCAGATAATCTGGACCTAGAGGTCTCCCGCGTTCCGATGACCGAATTAGAATGGTGAAGAGGAAGAACCCCGTCTCTTCCGGGACCGTCCATTATTCTTCTCGGAGAATGGTTCAGCGACGACTCTCTTGCGAAGTTGACGACCGTAAACTCGTTTGGCGCTCGAGACGAATTAGTAGAAGCTCTCCGCGGCATTCTGATCGTCAAGAAGCTCTACTGTTCGACGAGCCGGCTCGTTCGACACTTTTAGGTACAGCCGTACAGGTGCTGCGATTTAGAATTGAAAACCGAAACAAAATAATTCGGTTCTTAAAAAATGGACTAGAAAACTGGTTCTTATATCTTAAGAACCGATACCAACTAATTCAATTCTTCTATTCTAATGAGTTTTGTACAACCCCTGTCAATCAATTAATCCATCCTCCAAAATTGAGTATCATCAAGACCACCCTAAGTGAACATCGAGAGTTGTCGCTTCTTTGAGAGTGCGCATTAGTTTTTACTGTGTCCACGCAATTTAAAACAAAATATTCATAAAATAGGAATATTGAGGCGGGGATAAAAATCTAAACAAACAATCACGCAATCCGTATCTCCGAAAGAATTGAAATCTGAAGAAATCCTTTTTCCTATAGAACTGAGCTCTGCGTGATCTATAAAGGGGCGCCGAACTTCTTCTGTTGAGTAATTTGTTCCGCAGAGCGCAGGATTTCCAAGAGTTTCTATGGATGTTCCGAAATCGAAGACCTTTTCTGTCTCGGAGGATGAAGATGCCGAGGATATCAACTTCCTGGTTGACAATACGGAAGAAAAGAAGATCGAGGTGGAGAGCAGTAATGGAGATGATTCCGTGTGGAAATCGTTATGGGGTCGCTTGAGGAAAGGGAGATCTTCCATCGGAAAAAGCGAAGACGACAGCACTGAAAACTCCGACTCCGACGATGAAAGCAGCGACAGTTCGATTTCGAGTGAGTCCGGAGAGGAAGTCGAGGCGGCGGAGGAGAACGGCGGGGAAGAAATCAGGGAGGAAGCCACGGGAAAGAGAAACGAGTGTGAATGGAAGAAGGGCGGTCAAAACGCAAGGGGGTTCGCAAGAGTGGCCAAGCTGACTGGCGCTGCACTCTGTTTTCTCGTGGTTGCTCTTTTTTTGGTCGCCATCGCCATGTCTTCTTCCGCCGCTCAATCTTGTTGAATCTTCGCTTATTCTCTAGTTTCAGTCATCCCAATTTAGAACTAATCTGTTGACTTTTTTCGTTCCATAATCCGTTTGACATGCCTTCTCACGTGTTTGACTCTCCATCGATCGATCACTTTGAGTGTCTTGTACTTGAATCTCAAAGAACAAAACTTGTGAAAGATAATAATAAATGGGATAAACGCAAAATAAGTTCGATATTTAAGTAATTTTACGACTCAAAATATAAAATTTAAAATGAATAATTTAATTTTGTGACAACTTAAAAACACTAATTACTTTTGATGGGTGACTAGGTTGATGTTGGGATTTAAACGGTTTATTTTAAGCTTTTTCGTTGAAGTTGTATAATCACCCAGACGACCACATTTATATTATTTTTCCTGTATAATACAAAGTTCGAAGTACGGAGGATCTTGCACCGCCAAACAGTGATTTGATCACCGACCTTCGGATTTGACCAACTGGGAGAAGACCTGACTCATCGACACATCGGAAAGATCATCTCTCGGAACTTCGTGTCGCGCAGAGGACATCCTCATCTCCATCTGGTGAGAACTGTTGCCCTGAGGAGACAGTTCTCCAATGTCGTTCACACTGTTTTCCTCCGGGCCACCTTCAGTCACGGTTTCTTGAAGCTGAAGAGCGTATTCGAGATTCCACAACACATCTCCCATGGAGGGTCTGTCAACTCCATAGTCAGCCAAGCATTTTTCCGCGGTTACTCCGAATTTCATCAGCGACTCTGGTTTGATTTTCCCCACTAGAGCGGAATCTATAATTTGATCTACCTGGCCTCTCTTCTGCCATTTCATTGCCCATTCAGCTAAATTCACCATTTCTCTGGGAAGCGATGGATCTATAACAGGCCTTGCGCAGAGAACCTCGAACAAAACGACCCCAAATGAATAAACATCGGATTTCTCCGTGAGTTGCTGCCTTCTGAAATATTCGGGATCGAGATATCCAAAGCTGCCCTTCACGGCTGTACTCACATGGGTTTGATCGATCTCGGGGCCTGTCTTTGAGAGTCCAAAATCGGCAACTTTCGCCATGAGATTCTCATCGAGTAATATATTTGCAGACTTCACATCGCGATGGATCACCGGCTTTGAGGAGCCAGTGTGGAGATAATGCAGCCCTCTAGCTGCTCCAATGCATATCTGAAGTCTCTCCTTCCAGCTCAAGCTGGCAAATCCCGAACCGTAAAGACGACTCTTCAAGGTCCCATTTTCCATAAACTCGTAAACCAGTATCATCTCATTCCGCTCATCACAGTAGCCGATAAGTGAAACAAGATGACGATGGCGAAACCGAGATAGCATTTCGATTTCAGTTTGAAACTCAGCTAATCCTTGTTGAGACTTGGGATTTCCCCTTTTAACAGCCACTCTTGTGCCATAACTTAGAACTCCCTCGTACACCTTCCCAAAACCACCGACCCCGATAATCCGGCTCTCGTCAAAGTTGTTCGTACATTCTTGAACGGTAGCAAAAGGAATTCGAAACCCATGATTCGATCCTCCGCTTGCAATTGCTCCGTCAGAATATTTACTTCCTACGGTGAATGAGTTTGTTCCATCGCTAGATAATGGAACCGATGTCTTTGACTTAGCCTCAAGAAGCTTTTGCCTTCTTCTTCTGCATACTATAAACAGAGCTCCAACGAGTAAAACCACAAAAAACACCCCAATGCTGGCACCAACGATCACCCAAACACGACTTTTCGAACCCGAGGCAGAGGAATTAATCACAAACGAATCTGCACTGAAGCTTCCTGCAGAATTATTCATTTTCATGATCTCCAGCCCATTCAGTATTGCATTTGGATAAACACTACCCAAAAAGGATCGACCAATTCGGACATAAATGATAGTTTGATTACCGATTGGGGTAACAAAATCGATATAGTATGGAGCGGCAAGAGCATTCGTTATTGTACTCAGATCGAGATTCTGATAAACCAACCAAGAATTGATATAAACGTTGAAATACAGATTATTGAGAGATTTACTCACAATGTCACAAAAGTGAAACCTGACAAGGTGCTGATATCCAGCATCAACTTCAAAATACCAGGTGATGTTGAAATTGGTGTTTGGATCGCCCATCGAATTCATCTGAGATAAAGTGCCGTAGACAGAGGTCGGTGCAATATTTTCTGTTGCCCTTCCGGCAACATATTTAACAGCTGCGATCTGCGCGATGTTTAAAACTCCATTTTTTGTGACCAAAAAGCTGTCGTCAGGAATCCAAGTTCGCCATAGTGTATCGTTACTTGAAGTCACTTTCGGGCCACCCATGTTAACCCGATGAAAAGTTTCTAGAGCTATGGTTGACAATCCTTGAAATTCTCCAGACTTGTGGGCTATACTGGCCGCATCTGGAATCAGCTCGTCAGGAACTGAAACAACTTCTATGGCGTTCAAGAATGCAAATGAGCCATTGGAAGGGGCAAACGTGATAACAATGCTTTCAGAGGTGACATTCAAAGAGAATTCCTTCATTGTTGGATCAATGGGAGCGACAAAATTACTCAAAAGGACATGATTTTGAGTCGAAACAGAAAATTTGGCTGCATTCAAATGATAATTAGAATACACAAACGGGTAGAAATAGAGTCTGATCCAGAGTCTTCCTCTCTGACTGATAAAAAACGTATATTTCGAGGATCCGATAAAGATTCTTGCCGTCTGATACAGAGAAGAGATGGAATTCGTATCGGTATTCGCAATAACATCTTGCGGCGTAGAAAGCATTTTCGATGAAAATCTATCAGCAAGGAAAACACGGCCACCCACAGAAGAATTATAACTTCCTCCACAGTTTATAAGGTAGTTGACAGCAGGTATAAATCCAGTAGAACAACCCATCAAGCTCAAAATCATTAAGACAAACATAAACAATTCAAATCTCCTATAATCCATAGAATTGTGTTCAAGAGGGTGTGAAGAAACAGGTATGAATGCCCAAACGAACCACTGCTTAAACCTCAGGGCTCCATCATTAGAAGAGCAATAATTTGTGAAACCCTCGAATCAAACGGAGAAAAATAGCACCTTTGATACCTCATATGAGCTGCAAAGGGACCAGGCCCAGATGCATGTTCTTCGGTAGAAGGCAAATGCAAGGTTAGCTTCCAAAGCAAATAAGAGGACCGCATAGAAAAAAAAAGGAAAAAAGAGGTGCGCCAAATGCTGACAAAATATGATATGAGGCTGCTGACCGCTTCAGACGCGGACAGAGAGAATATCTATATTGATAAAATTGAAGAGAAGCTGAATAAATCAATAGCAAGCAAATGACGAACAATGTCGAAAGGGAAACAATAAAAATCCAACCAAGTTGTAGATGTTGACCTTCCTCTGCGAACCTTAACCGATCAAGTAATACTGTCGGTGAAACGATTAAAAAACTGAAGCAAAGAGAAACTCTTGGCATTTGATTTTGAGCTTTAATGGCGGTAGAAGGCTAGCTAAAGTAACAGACGAAAGATATAAATGCGAGAAGAAGGTGGGTTTGATATTTTCTGTCATTCTACATCAGAAGAGTAAATATGACGAGGATTTCTTGCTCTTGGACGTGAATAGTAAAGCGTGGAAATGTAAAGTTGGTGCTTTATGACCAGAAATAGAAAACGTTTCCTCTTTTGATTGATCCAAATTCCAAACTAGACAACATCGAGAATCAAAATCTGGCAGACCCTTTTCTCGTTTCAGAGATTAGAAGTTAAAGATGGGGAGATTCCTCAAATGGACCTTCCAGTTTGAACTCTATTATAGCTTTCGCCTTTCGCCTTTCGCCATTGACGGAGGACTTGAGTTTTCTCTTCAACTTTCGTGTTCATGGAAGGACTCAGGCGATTGTTTTATTTCAATTATTCATAATTTATTTTGATTATTATACAAATTATAAATATACATTGTATAATCGAACCACAGGATTAAACCGTACAAGTAGAATTTAACTTGGATGCAATATCATTCAAGAAGATTGACGCGATTACGTGCGTAAGGATATTGGTAATGGTGAGCAGTATTTCAGAATATATATTGGGCAATGGATCATTTATGATGCACAATCCCACTACCTTCGACTCGACGTGACAATTTGCATAAACAAAATGCGACCCCCCAACAAATGGAAGCCGTCATTTGATCTTAAAAGTTGAGAAAATTTGAATAATCTAAGTACTTACTCATGGAGCTGGAGCGGGCAAAACCTAGACTGAAACTGTAGCGTGGCTTAAGAAAGGATTAAAATTGAATGAAATTTGACTCAAAATTAAATAAAATACAAATAAAAATAATACAAAACCCAACTTTTGAAGTGAAAAACCGATTCAATTCCCCATCCACATGCATAAACCCACCCGGATACAATAAAAAATATATTTTACTTTTATATCAAATATTTTTTCAATAAGAAATGTAATTTCAGAAAAGTGTAGGTGTTAAAATGTTATTTGAGAAAGTCTAGAGATCCAAGTAATTTGGGGAAGTCTACGCATTGGAATGTAATTTTACAAACTACAGGGGTTAAAATATAATTTAGGTAAGTTAAAGGCTTACGTGTATTTTCAGAAGGTCCAGTGATTGCAATGTATTTTCAGAAAAGCAGAGGGATTGAACCCTAGTTTCAGAAAGTGTAGGGGTTTAATGTCTTCTCAGCAAATATAGGGGCCAAATTGTTATAAAAATATCAGTTGAACTGTATTTTCCAAAAGTTTAGTGGTTCAATGTAATTTCAGAAAAGTAGATGAGTTGAAATGTAGTTTATGAAAGTAAAGGGGTCAATTGTATTTTGTGAAAAGTCAAATAGGTGAAATGTAATTTTAAAAAGTATAAGAGTTTAAAATGTGTTTCAGAAAGTTGCTGGGATATGAATTTTCTAAATGTATAATGGTTGACATATCTTTTCTGAAAAGTTCTGGGGATGGAAGTTTTCTAAAAGTACAGGGGTTTCTATATATTTTACGGAAATTCATGAGGCTAAATGTAGTTGCAGAAAGTCTAGGGGTTTAATGTCTTTTCAGGAAAAGGTGGTAAATGGTAATTTGTGAAAAGTTTAGGTTTATTCTAATTTCAAAGTACAGGGTTTCAAATGTCATTTAATAAAGTTGACGAGTTTAATGTACTTTTTAAAAGGATGGAGGTTGAGTTTAATTTAAAGAAGTCAAGGAGTGCAAATCTAGTTAGAAAAAGTCTACGGATTTAACTATAGTTTGAAAGAAGTCATGGGTGAAATGTTCTTTCAGAAAGTACAGGGCGAAAGACGGACTCACAGTTGTTTCTCAAAAGTAGAGGGGGTGAAAGTCGTTTTAGAAAGTTGAGTTGCTTTTGTATTTTCTTTGAAAGTATTGGGGTTGAAATGCCGTTTCAGAAGTGGGAGTGATTTTGTCGTTTCAGAAAGTTAAGGTGGAAAATATTATTTCAGAAAGTCTAGGTGTAGAAAGTCGTTTCGGAAAGTTGAGTGACAAACTGTCGATGGTCCAGGGGCTGCAATTGAAGTCAAGGGTATAAGTATATTTTCAGAAAGTATGGGGATTTAAGTGTAGTTTCTGAAAGTTAAGGATGAAGTGAAATTTCTTGGGGTAAAATTTGAGAAAGTATAGGGGTTCAAATGCTATTCTGGGTGAAATAGAATTCGAAGTCCAGGGTAAAATGTAGTTTAAGAAATTTTTATCCCAAAATGTCATTTAGAAGAGCGAAGAGGACTGGCAACTGGGTCAAAATAAAAACTAATGGACCATATATATGGGCTTTCATGGGCCATAAATATGGGCTTTTATGGGCCATAAATATGGGCTACTCATATTTTTGGAAATATGCTCTCCGAACATTATTTAAAATATACATATATTAAAAATAGAGAGAATAATTACCGATGGATGAGTCTTCTGACTCTCACCGCCTTGGATTTTTGACTTGCGAATGAATTCACAGAACGGCGGAGATAATCCCCATTGAAGTCTGCTCGAAGCAGGTTGATAATCTTCTTTTCTACGCCGGCCGCTAAAAAGTCCGGCGAAGAGGAAGTTTCAGATGGCATACAATTTCTTATACTCACTGTTCAGAATCTCCGTATCCGAAATGACAGAAAGCGAGCAAGATTTGTCATTGCTTCCAATCGATAATTTTCTGACGCTGTTCAGTTTTGAGTCCTCAATTCGATGCCTAATCACCCAGTAACACATGGTCCCCAACGTCGTCGCCATTATAGTAGTTCCGATGATGGTCACTCCGATGGCCAGCCATTTCTCCTCCTTCCCCACCACCACGAACGACAGCGACAAAAACGCTACAGAAACGAGCACACAGGCCAACCACATGAGCTTGTTGATTATGGCCATCATCTGCTTTTTGGCCTTGCTTTCGATCACCACAACTGAGGTCTGAACCACCACAACTGCTAGAGAAATGAAGAGCGCAATAGAATCGAACAAGAAGAATATTATAAAAGGAGCTTTCGGAGCTATATTTGCTTCCCCAAGGGAGTATCCAGGCGATAGTTCTTTCGGGTCGTCGAGGTACTGGCCAGGGACTGTAAAAATGGCAGCAAAAGCTACAGTGGCGATGAGGACAGCCACGACGGTGGTCGAGTTGATGGCATTATTGAGCCCCTCTGCGTGCATCTTGTTTAGCCGTTTGGCGATTCCTTGAACCCTCCTTCGGGTTTGGCGAGTGTGTTCAAGCTGATAGTGGACTTCATGTTTAATATCGCTCACCGTTTGTTTCAATTCTCTGGCTGGATTTGTTGCCTGCGGACTGATGGTTTTGCCGCTCGGGACATTGAATTCTTTGAGAATGGCAGCCATATTCGGATGCCCCGATTTCTCTGCCGTGTCGAGGGCCGTTTCCCTCGATCGATTAACTATTTTTGGGTCAGTTTCTTTCTGCTCAAGAAGCAATCTCACCATCTGAATAAACACAACAAGTTCGATTAGCTCCAATCTCAGCGCAAAATTTTGGCTAAGTTCCAACCAGAAATTGAAACTTCTTAGATAAGGATTATGTTCCCAGGCAGCTAAATCACATAACAAAAGTCAAATCTCAAAAGAGAAGTCAACTGATAGAAAACAAGAAACTAGGATCCAAAACAATTGTAGAAATTTGACCGTTGAAAAAAACTTTCAAAGAAAATGAGATCAAGTGTGCAGATAGAAAATAAAAAACAGCAGGCAGCCATTTTCAAGTTTTAACCACTGAAGCTTCTTCTTTCATATATGCAACCTAATCCAGTTAATTGGAGCTTGCAGATCAATTTAAGGAATTAACTTTTATGCAGAGCTGTGTTTAAAAGATGGGAATACCTCAGCTCGGTTTTTTCGAGTAGCTATATGCAGAGCTGTGTTTCCCTTGCTATCAACCATGTTGATAGAGGATGGATCCGCCTTTATCAACTCCTCCACAACCTCGGTAGATTGGCCCTTCACCGCCATGTGAAGAGCTGTTTGGCCCTTCTTATCGATTCTCGTGGCAATCCCAGGCTCTGTTTCGATAATCGCTTTGACGACCCCTAAATGCCCGTTTCTGGCCGCTGAGTGCAAAGCGGTTTTCCCATTGCTCCTAGCTATGGCTGCCAAGCTGCTTCCTACTTCCAATAGAAAGTTTACAGTCTGAATATGGCCTAGCGTTGCCGCTGTGTGTAAAGCTGTGGTGTTCAGTTTATCTACTGTCATGGAGAGCTTTGGATGAGCTTCCATGAGGATTTTGAGTATTTCTGCAAAAAAACGTCGGACTGTAACTCGAATTGATCAAATTAAAAAAACAAGTTAAAGATCAGATCAAAAGGGTTTTTCTTTTTATGGAGATTTACCCAAATCCCCTTGTTTGGCTGCGATGTGGAATGCATCAAACCCGTTTCTTGCTTTGATTCCGGCGTCGGAAAGATCGTAATGCTTCATCATCTCTCTCACTAAATCGGCGCAACCATTTTCGGCGGCGACGTACAGAGCCGTTTCGCCGGCTTGATTCTGCTTCGACAGCATTTCCTTAAGTTCTATCTCATCGGCTTCGGCGAGGATTTCCATCGCAAGTGCAAGGTTTCCAGCTCTCACGGCGGACTGCAACGGAGTATCGTCACGTTTTCCGGTTAATTGCTTTGTCATCTTCTTCCGAGGCGTGCTCGGCCCACCGATTAATGGCAGTTCTGCCAGTTCGTCCATTGTACGCAGGATCTAATTTCGATGAACAATCAAAAACTCGTTTCCATCTTTTCAGAAAAACCCCATGAAAAATCCCTTATCTTCAATCACCCTTGTCCTTGTCGTCAAATAATCATCGATGGAATCTTAAAAAACATAAAACTCGAAGCTGTTTCTCCATTTCAATCCCCACTTCCTGTTCTCCACATGCCTTGCCCCCCAAATTATAGACTTGAGGACAAAAAGAAATTCAGGTAACTATCTTGATTAATAACAACAAAAATCCCACTAACCTACAAACAATCGGCCCTTTTCCCCTATACAATTCAATAGAAACACCCACAAGAAAAACATGAAAAAGTTCCAAAAAAATGACGGGTACCCATTATTCCTTAGCTTCCGCAATCGACCTCCCAAAGAATCGGTTGTATTCCTGGGTTTGAGGGAGAAGGGAGAAACCCAAATCCAAAGAATTTACAGGAGGGCCAGGGGAGGATCTTCAGGACACTCTCTGTTCGAACTTTATCGATTCATCGAAGGAGAAAAGCAGGTGGGGTTGCCCTTCAAATTTCAATTTAAACGGACAAGAAACCCGCAAAATACAAGTATTCGAAGCCAAGAAAAGCTTTCTACGAGAACCCAGAGAGGGATGCAGAAAATGGCAAATAAATGAGCCTTTTAAGGCAGAGGACGACGACGATAAGGGCAGAAGCAAATTATCTGAAAAATAAAATGAAAAATATAAAATATTAGAAAGGCTGACTCGAGGAAGACTAGGCTGAATTAGAGGTGTGATAAATAGCAATTCCAGCAACTGAAAATAACAGAACCACGCGCGTCTTCGCTTGTTGTTCCTCACGTGGTTGACAATCAGTCCTTTACCAACCTGTTCGCTTGTCTACCTTTGTTTCAGATATTCTTCTTTTTTTAAATAGTAAATAAATTATCATAATAATTGATTCAATTATTCCAATAAATTAAGAATTTTTACTTTAATTTACGCATATGCTTAAATTTAACTCCACCCTTATTTAATTTCGTTAGGGGTGGACATAATTCTAAATTAAAAAAAAACATATATTATATTTAGGTCGATTTTTAGTTTTGACAATTTCAAGATAATAGGCTATTTTAGGATAGATTTGACTATACAAAATGAATTACTAGATTATAATAGGATCAATTAATTAAATAAAATAATAAATTAATGAGGCGTTAATACGTACATGTAAGCATCATGTGAAAAGGGAGTTTGAAAGCAGTGTGAACAAATTGTAAATTCAAAGGATCCGGTCCACTCCGTTCCCCACAATGCCTATCATCGAGTGAAAAAGCTGTGGATTTGAGTGGGACTCCGCCATGTTTGAAAGTAAGACAGTAGAAAGCCATGGTCAGCACTAATTGGAGCGCCAAATGCTCGAATAAGACTGAATGCGATTGGACGGATGGGAGGAGCTGACGGCAATGCATTGGTGTCCCAATCCAATAACGAATTTGGCTTCTCGACGACGGCCCCACGACATTTCAAACTCCACGCGTTGCTCTTGTCACAAGATTATTCTCCCTTTTTTTTACTACAAAACCCATAAATAATATTTGCAAAACATTCAATAAGTGTTGATTTGTTGAATTATGGTATACGACTGAAAAGATAAAATACCCCAAAAAGAAGAAATTAGTGTTCTATTTGTGTCTTATTCTCAATGCTATGAGATTATGGCAATGATCACTCGTTGGAGATGATGAAAAAAAAATGTTGAATTGGGACAAAATATTAGAGATATCCGTTGCATATACGGTAATATTTCATGAGTTAAATTAATAATTACTCTAAAATTTAAAAGAAGAAAACCAAGAACTATCTAAAATATCAAGGACATAGCAATGAAGTAAAGCTAGAACGGCAGAAAAGGTTCGGCTGCTCGAACTCTAAATTCTAATTCTAAGTTGCACTTGCTTTCAGGGAAAAGAAACGGACTTGAAAACGTTCCTAACACGCTAAGCTTTTACTGAACTTTTACACTAACTTTTAGTTGAATAAAGTACGAGCCCAGAGGTCACATGGACCCAACAAGTAAAGCAATGCCAGGAGGGTGTTTGCAATTAGGGAGACAGAACCACATAGTATATTCCCCAAAACAAGAATTATAAAGGAAGAACAAATAGATTCTCAAAATATGCATAAATTAGCCATGCTTATTCTTCACTTACGTGCAAAAATGGAGGACTGAGTAGTAGTGCGTCTCTTGTGCTGAGACTTCTCTGGCTTTTCTACCAAATAAATACAATTCATGGTGCGGTACAGTTGGCAGCAAAGCAAAGAGGAAACATCCTGCCACACGACCAAGTTTGTACAAGGTTAGGTGAGACTTTGTATTTGCATTGCACTAATCAAGCGCATTAACATGAATTTAGCAGTTGCGCGATATTCATAATTAGCATTGACTGGACTAAGTTGACTAAGGAACTTGGAAGTTGCTTTGTACAAATGGCTTTTTTTCTATGGGGTCAAAGAAAAATGGTCAGATGATATAATATCCTTGTAGAGATAAGATCGTCACATGGGCAATAGCATTGCATGAAGTCTCATGATGTAGACAAAGTAAAGCTAACAACTAAAATGGAGAAGAAAATTGTTCAGTAAAAAGTACAAATTACCAGAAGATCTTCAGGGTAAATTAGTTCTCTCCTGCGCAGCCGTTTTAAGGGACAAATGCAGTCCATATCACCATTGGCAAATCCCGGGAGCTAAACTTGAAATATAAGATGAGGATAAAACACTTAACAAATGATTCTATGGACCCACTTCCAATCTTTCCAGTGCATATCTAGGGGAGACCATAGGTACAAATTTAGGCAATCAAAGAAATTTTGCATTCAGAACAGGAAATATAGATATGAGTAGAGCAAGCTCACACCCATCTTTTTCATGAATCAAGACTAAACAAGTAAATACATCTACAATAAAGAAAGAACTTAATGATAAAACAAATAAAGAATAATTTGGTTCATTTCAACTATAGAAAAAATCATTTATTACAAGAGTACTAACGATATAATGCAATTGTATATATTTTTTAAATTTATGACCACACTCGTCTCTCTCAATCACGTGTCAACTAAATCTTTGTGGTAGAGTCAAATTTTACTTGACCTGAGATTAGCAACCTTCAAATATACTTCTGAATTTTTACCATCAACTTATATAGTTCAAATCCTCCATGATGGCAGCCAGGCATTTTAGATGACATGGTCTCCAAATCAGCCTGATACAAAAAGATACCCATTCAGTCTCAATCAGACAACAGAAAGAAAAAGAGCACAATTATTTGTGATTAGGGGCTATGGTAGTTTCTCGCCCAACCCAATGGGTAAATAAAAACTTCCCAATTCGAATGATATCTTATTATTTCAATCATTGAAATAACAAGACTCTCTACCCCATGTCACTCCGATTCTAAGAAAAGACTGAAGAAACACCTTTGTCAGCGTACCTTCTGGCAACACAATAAAGACTAAAATATAATCTGACCCTCTTCAACCATGCTTCAACATGAATTCAAAATCCGACATCACAAGTAAAAACGCATTATGGTGTTGCATGCCCGAGTTTGTCTAAAATATAAAGAAATTGATTTGATTAATATAGAAAACTGATCTTACCATTACAACTGTATGAAGTTGGGTAGACTCAAAGCCATCTTGTGCTTTCAAATAAAATTTCTGAATTTCCTGCGATTCTAGACTGCACTTAATAGAGAAAAAGGCAGTGGGTTTTACATTCATTTTTCCGGCAGGAAATTCCAATAAAAACTGGTTTGCTCTGCATTAACATCGAAATATTGACATCAAAACTTTTAAAGGTGACAGGAGAAGTGCCATAAAATCTGCAACCATCCAGCATGTTAGTCTACGAATTTCGGACTAATGATATTTTCACATTCTTTATATGTAAATTCATATTCAATGTTTCTGGAAAACTCTAACTCATTATTTATCAATGCAGTTGATATGCATGGGTTGTGACAAAACATCAAACTTTCAAAAGTTTTCATAAAAAACACTTTTAACAAGAGGGATTATTCAAGAGGATGTTACCAGTCAAGGGTTAGACTATACCCTTGGATATAGTTCAGAGAGGAAATATAGCTCACATTAAAAGACTTGTAAATGAAGGCATTGGTTAGTCCAAACATGTAAGGAACATAAAATATTAAATTGATTTCGCACACAAGAGATTCAGCTGGAACTCCAATTTCTTCAACCACTTCACGAATAATGCTGTCAAACATCTCTTCCGAAATCTTTTTATTAATGAAATCAGAGTCTTTGAAGTCTTGGGGCTGTCAACATTGATATGAATAGAGACCATACCAAAAAAACAAGAGTCCTGGACTAAAACTCTTCAAGAATTTCATATATGGAAAATACAATGGTTCAACAATTAGATGATACCTCTGGATGACCACCAGGGAACACAAAATGCCCAGGAAATTCTCCAACATTATTGCTTCTTCGCAATACAAGTATATGTTTATCTGAGGTCTCCACAATAGCACCATTACCCAGAGGACTTGAGGTGTGTTGGCATCTTCTACAGTCATCTACAAGCACATAACGTTACCAATGCTCCCAACAAATAATAGCTTCCAGGGAGATAAGCCTAGAGTATACAAGCCAACCAATCTCTCTTTTATTTCAGAACTTAGTCAGGGTTTGGAAAATATGCAAATAGTTTCAGGAGCATATGAATTAAACAGTTCAGTTTTCTAACATTTTCTGATACATACGGAAATTTGGTTGGAAAGTCATTAATGGCTGAAATTCAGGAGCCAGAATAAGGAATCATAAAGCTTGATGTTAGAGATAACCTAATGAAAATGAAGATCTTTACATTTTCTCAATTATGATACAAGTGAACGGGAAGGAGTTTGAATGAGACCTATAATCAG
This sequence comes from Begonia fuchsioides, assembly GCA_003255005.1. NCBI lineage: Eukaryota > Viridiplantae > Streptophyta > Magnoliopsida > Cucurbitales > Begoniaceae > Begonia > Begonia fuchsioides. The sequence goes on along the minus strand of QAOC01049459.1, from coordinate 192,824 downwards.
TTAAACCCAAGTGAAGGCATATATGGATTTCATTGCTATCTTTTCCAGCATGTAACATGTGTCCTCCATACTGAAAATGATAGTGGAGGAAGTTAATATTAAAAAATGACAACGAGACATTAAGCATGCCACATGAAGTCGTATTCAAATGAAAAATAGCATTTTGTAACTGAATCTCGAGCAATATGCGACAAATTTAGCATCAAATGTTGGTCACTTCTTCAAATCCATATACGTGTATGTTCATACTCATCAATGCATAAATAAAAGCGTGTGAAAGTAGCTTTAATTGAACACTACGATGTTATCACCAGACCTAAATCAAATGAACTAAAATATTTTGTTAAGCAAAGTTGCCTCACATGTTTATGGACACATCTAATAAAATTGTATATTCTAGTCAGTGAAGGAAATAAACTACATAGCCTAATGAATTTTGTAAATAGTTTTAATTAAGCTTGAGATAAGAATAGAGCATTTACTCTAAATTTTTTCTCGTTGTATAATGACGAGTTTTTCTGAATCCTCTGATCCCAAATCTACACCAAGAAATGAAAATTTAGTGTCAATAAATGTTACATTTCAGAGACAGGATGTGTCCAAAAACTCAAACAACTTCAGAAAAGTTGTCTTCCTATCCAAAACTTTAACAATTGTTTATTTATTCATACCTTACCAGGGTGAAAGATTTCGAACATCAAAATGTTATTTACGATTTCATATGCGGAAATTATTAATCAAATTGAAAAATTTTGCTGTACACGATAAAGGAAAAATGCTATCAGAACCCAACATATCGGAAATTAAAATTCTAAGCGTATGGCAAAGAAACCGCTTTCCAAATGTGCTTAAAATGCTAAGTTAAGCGAAGAAAGACGAAGAACATAGAAAAAACTCACTCAAACCTCAATGGAGAATCACCTTGGTAATAGATTCTTCTAAGTCGGGATCAGGATGCGGAATCCTATCGTAAATTTCATCGAAATCGACAGATACCTTTCAGACAAAAAAACCGATTCAGGAATGAATGAAGTAATGCGCGAAAACTTGAATACAAGAGCCTTGTTTATGGATGGAGGGAGGAGATAAGGAGATGAATGGATCACTAATGCAATAACGAAAAAGAGAGTAACGAAAACCTGCGATGGAGAAAGACCTGAAGGACATGCGAGAAGAAGCTTGTAAGGAGTGAGAGATTCGTTTACAGCGCCCTCCATAGTGCTAGAACTAGAAGTAACCTCAAAATAAATGGTTTCTTGGTTGATTAGGAAAGAGAGAACTTTTATGTAATTGCTCATATGTCCTTAAACTCAAAATAATTGCGTACTTGCCCTATCAGTACTAATCTAAGGTAGAACCGGCAATCGAGCCGGCTCGTCGAGTCTGCCGAGCCAAACGTGCCGAGTCCGTCGAGCCTGTTGAGCTTATTCTAGCCGGCTCGGTCGAGCTTTTTTCAAAAAAATTTGGCTCGAGCCTGTGCTCGCGAGCCTCGAGCCTAAACGAGAGAGCCGATCCGAGCCAGTCGAGCCGAGTCAAACGAACCCAACATAGAAATTTTATTTTCGTATATTGAAGTTTTATAACTTTACGTATTATGTAATTTTAAATTTTGATGAAAAATTTATACATGTTGTTTTCTTCAATCCAAAAAAAAAATTGCATGATAACGTTTGTATGTATCGCCTCCATTATGCCAAAGAAACACGAAAACAATAGCATCAAATCAATATCTCAAAGAAACTCGAAAACAATAGCATCGAAACATCGAATCAATAACATTCAACATATATAACATCTGATTTGAAATCAATTCGTGAAAAAGTTAACAATTAATAATCATGCATTGTACGAATCGAAATATAAACACTGAAATCATGCATTATGTCAAATAAAAAGTAAAATAAGTTACAAAAAAGTCTTCCAATTTTTTGGACAATTTACATTTTTTTGTACGCGATGTCGATGTCATTTCAAACGAATAGGTAAAATGGATGAAGAAAAGTGATAGTTACCTCTACACTTGACGATTCGGCACAGACAATGGCGAAAACACAAAGAAATTGGAGTGGGGCGTCTGATAATTTCTGCGCACGGTCGACACCTAGTTACGATGCGGTCGACACCTTGAACTGACGGTCGATAACTTCATATGCGGTCGACACCATAAAACGCTCTGGAATGAGCTGCAGTCGACACTTTGCTATGCGGTCGACACCATAAAACGCTCTGTATTAATCTGCGGTCGACCCTTTAGTATACGGTCGACACTATAAAATGCTCTGGAATGAGCTGCAGTCGGCACCTTGGTATACAGTCGACACCTACAACGTCCTGGCGAAGGTGCGGTCGACACCTTTGTATATATGCGGTTGACATTGTAGTCATCCGGTCGACACCAAGTGGATCTGCGGTCGACACCATGTAGTTATGCGGTCGACACCATGTATCAAATTGCATCAATATGCGGTGATACAAATTGCATGTCATCTTTAACAATCAAATTTAAAATATGACAAACACACCGCATATGAAAAAGTGAAAACTGAGTACTATCGAAATGAAAATATTTTTTAAATTGATTAACACAAACATCATTAGCGGAAACATTATCTAACGTAATACTAAAAATTCTATCTCTTATATTGTATTATCGTAGAATACCAACAATGTATCGATAAATTGTAAATTCTATTTACAGCGATTTGCACAAAGAGTTTCAGGTAAAATTTTTTTGGCTAACTCCTACAATTTATAGAATTCCCTTATAACAGCTACCTTCGGTCGACCTGATGTTACATTATACCGGTCGACTCTTTTTACATTATACAAACGTTAAAATTTCGTGTTTCTTTGGTATAATGGAGGCGATACATTATATTCAACAGTAACTCTATAGAAACGTTATAATGTAAAAAGAGTCGACCGTTAACTCAAAAAAAATTTCGATATCAAATTTAACATAGAAATGTTGTTTTCTTCAGTCCGAGCCCGGCTCGTTTTGCTACAGTGCCGAGCCGAGCCTGGCTCGAGCCCGGTATGTCAGCTCGCTCGAGCTTGCTCGTGGGTTAGGCAACACCGAGCCAACCGATCCGGCTCGCAAGCAAGCTCGCGAGCTGACTCAGTAGGCTCAGAATACTTGGATTGCTGTCGACACTTAGTGTAACAGCGGTCGACACTTAATCGACCGGCAGACGACTAAGTGTCGACCGCAAATAGCAAAGAGTCGACCGGTAGACGACAAAGTGTCGACCGGCGTTGTAAAAAGAGTCGACCTGTATAATGTAACATCTAGAATTTCTATATTCAACGGTAACTCTATAGAAATTCTAGATGTTACATTATATCGGTTGACTCTTTTTACAATGTCGGTCGACACTTTGTCGTCTACCGATCGACTCTTTGCTATCTGCGGTCGACACTTTGTCTTCTACCGGTCGATTAAGTGTGGACCGCTGTTACACTAAGTGTCGACAGCAATCCAGGTATTCTGAGCCTACTGAGCCAGCTCGCGAGCTTGCTTGCGAGCCGGATCGGTTGGCTCGGTGTTGCCAAGCTCACGAGCAAGCTCGAGCGAGCCGACATACCGGGCTCGGTACGGGCTCGAGCCAGGCTCGGCACGGCACTGTAGCAAAATGAGCCGGGCTCGGACTGCTACAGTGCCGAGCCGGCTCGCTCGAATGCCACAACTAATCCAAGGTAGCCACTCTAAAGTTACTAATCTAACAAACCTAATGTTTCCAAAACAACCTCGTGCGGATCGGTTCGATAAATTTCTTTCACAATTATTAAACCTCATGTTGGGATAAAAAAAATTATTCGATTTTCGGTTTGGTTTTTGAGTTAAGAGGGCAACCTGAAAACTAAACTCGGTAATTTAAATTTTGGAAATTTTTATCTCAACTTGAACCATGATTCAAATTTTAGGGAATTATTCATTGAATCATCACACTTCCCTAATAGTAAATCGTCACGAAGGTCGCAATTGCAGTCGTAAATGATCTTTGCACGAAATGACAGAATCACGCTCGCTAGTTGTAAATTTTGGCTTTCACCTATCGCAAATCTTAGAAGATTTTTTTGCTAAATCAAGTAGTAGAGAGTCTTTGATATGTTTTATAATTATAGATGTTTTTTTGGTTGATATCTTAAATTTTTAATTTTATTAATTGATATATAAAAGTATAGAAAAATCAATGTCACCTAACATTTTTTATGACAAAATGTTTATTGATAATACTATAAAGATCAAAATGTCAATTAATTGAAATAAAAACTTAAGTGTCATCTAAAAAACTCTAATAATTTAATATCAATTTCTGTTAAAACTTTATGGTATCATTGGAAATACACCTATAATTATACTGTTGTCCTTGATAATTATAAGGTAAATTTCACAGAACACTTTGCACCTTGATCGAATTTTTCACTCAATATCTTAAACGTTTGATAATTTATGTGTAACANGAGAGAGAGAGAGAGAGAGTTCACTTCAGCTTGGAAGCACAGCAAAGCAGTGATCAGAAATGGAAAAACAATGTCATCGCTCAAAACAAACTGACCTTCAAAAATCAAAATCAAAATCAACAGCGCAATACAATTTAATGGAAACTGCGTAAAAATAAGTAAAAACCTTTTAGAATGGAAGCAATTCAAGTAATAAAGTCAGTAATTAAACTCGTCAGGAACCCTAAAAGTGCTTATATCTTCATTCTGGATCCACCCGTATTTCTCCAAGAAAGGGTTAGCCAAAGAGTCTGGTGGGTAATTTTGAATGCAGTCTTCCCAGGCATTCGCACTTTTTAGATCTCGCACCACCTCCCACACACAGCTGTTGCATTTAAAGCCAGCTCCGAAACTTATCATCAACACCCTATCGCCTTTCTTCAACCTCTTCTTCGCTTCCATATACCCTAAAACGTACCAGAGACTGCTTGCCGATGTATTTCCGAATCTATGGAGTGTCATTCTGGCCGGTTCTAGATCGTATTCGCTCAGATTCAAGTTCAGTCCGATTCCGTCTATGACTGCTTTTCCGCCGGTGTGAATGCAGAAATGGTCCACCCCGGTTCGGAAATCCACCACTGGTTTTGAACCGACGAGTTTCGACCCCGATCTGCTTTCTCTCATTTTGTGCGAAAAGCTTACGATTATGAACCTGAGTAACTCTCTGGCGGGTAGAATTTTCGGGGCCATTTCTCTTAGATTGTCGACGAAAGCTCTGGTTGCTGCTTTTGGAAGCGTTTTTCCCAAGTGAAACCCGAGCCTTCCCTGGTCATCTTCTTTTTGAATGCAGCAGCCGTACGACTCGTCTCTAGCTCCGTGATGAGTTCGAACCAGGCACTTGAGTTGGAACATGGCTCGGTGTTTCAACGCCCTTTTGTTGGTTAAGATCATAGCACACCCTCCGGATCTGAACAAACAGTTGGCTAAGATCATCGATCTGTCGTTTCCGGAGTACCAATTTGGACTTAGTGATTCGGAAGTAACGACGAGAGCGTAGATGTTCTTGTAAGACTTGAAAACGTGTCTGACAATGTCGACTGAAATCAAACTCGCACTGCAACCCATTCCGGTGAGGTTAAAAACCTTGACATCTTCTCTCATCTTGTAATGATTTATGATTCGAGATGACAGAGAAGGAACCGCAGCCAACATGGAAATGTTCACGGCTAATACATCGATTTCCGAGGGAGAAATCCCTGACCTCTTGAAGAGCTTTTGGATGCTGTCGTGGAAGAACTCCTCCATCTCGGAGATTCCGTCGGAGATAGTCGGGGTTTGTTCTCGGCCATCAAACATGATTCTCGGCGCGTAGGTCTGTTCTCCGATGCCGGAGCTGACGATGGCTTTCAGGAGAAATTTGTATTCGTTCAGGCCAAGATTCTCCGTCCTCTTTATCACATGCCCGCAAAAGAGAGTGTCCAGCATTCTGTCGTCTGTCGGTTTGTAACACTCGTAATCCAGAATATAGCATTTTTTATCTTCTCTCGAATCAAAATATTTCCAGATCACATACAACAAGTACAGCATTGACCACCAATAACCTATCCCCAGAAGCTCCATCAGTGGAACAGTGAGAGAGAGAGAGAGAGAGAAGATGGGAGGTGGAAAGATAATTGGAGAGGGCCAAATGGGGAGACTTCTTATAAGAAGACGAAGAAGAAGAAGGTGCAAAGTTCTCATGGGTGGGCATGATTTGGAGTTATAGCCACGTGAAAATGATAAAGACTCCATTTTTACATCATTCAACTCCAACAAACCCTAGCTGCGTTCCTTTCGCAAGAGCCCCTCTTAAATTCCAATTCTAGATGTTGAATTTAGGGAAGTAAAAAAATGTTTAGATGCCAAAACACACACAATTTTATTACCAAATGTTAACTCAAAATGCATCCGACATTACCAATACATAGTACTCGTTAACTATTCCCAAACGATGAGAGATTGCATTTGAACTTTCCCAGTACCCTTAATTTAGGGTATTATGAAGGTTGGCCACTAGAGATTTGGTCAAACAATTGTATCTGTGTTCAATAAGAGATCAAGTTGCTTATGAATTGTATGCTTCGGCATAGTTTTTCTTCGTTCTTAATGAAAATTTAGGGTTGCACAGTTGGTAAATAGCTTTCGACATAAATGAAACAATTGTGAAAGATAAGATCGAGAATTTCTCGACAAAATATCAATTGATATATTGAAATTATGCATCAATTAATAGAAATGTCTAAGCTTAGAAAATAAATATAAAATTATTTAAAATTTTATGTTGAATTAAATATGTGGCTGACAACAAGGTAGACATTGTTTTCTAGCAGTTGGCTTGGAAGCTTCCTTGTGAAGCAACATGTCATTTTCTAAGTTCATAGCTTCACGAAATTTATGACAAAAGTCAACGAAAAGTCAACGAAAATTAAACGTAACCTTTTGGAATTCAACCCCAGTCAACTCAACTATTGCTGGTCACTGTCTGTGAGCTGGAATTTAAAATTTTTAATTAATTAAACTTAGTATTTTTATTAGCTAAATAAATGCACAATCCATATATCCTTTAAAAAACACACCATACATAAAATATGTGTTTTATCATATTAAAACGCCGATTACTGAAATGTTAAATAATAATTTAACATTTTTTTAAATCTAATTAATTTTTTTAAATCTAATTAATTAATTTGAAACTACTTGTGAGGCAAGTCCACCTACAATGTTGTTCGTTCCCCTGACTTGCAAGTGGTTGCACTAAATCCCATGGTTCTGCTCCTGTTTTAGGTTAGAAGGCAAACTCTCATCGCCAATGGCTGCAAGCATATCGAGAAAGAGGAGAGAGAGTGGAGCCCGGAGAGAAGCGGCCACCATTGATGACCTGCAACCATGTTCTGCGTTAATGGCGGCTTCTGTGCCCACATACAACCATCTAGACTTCATTGTTTTAATTGACAGGAAATATAAGGCATGTGCTCTTGTTTACCCACCTTCATGTTCATCACTTAAAGGCCATTTATTGTTCTTCTCAATTCATAAGTCGGTTGAAAAATGTACATATTTTTCATGATCACTCGCAAAAATGAATAAATCGACTGAGATTCTGTTCAATGGGTTTTCCCGGTTTAGATTCTTCGAGGAAGCTTCAGTGATGAAGCATTCGAAGCAACGGCGACATCGAAGAAGAAGACGATGGCGGCGATGAGGAGGACGACGAGACGCTGCCTGAAACCCCGCCACCGTAAAACAAATCCGACAAGTAATTTCCAATGTCGTCGGGGGAAAATCGGACGACAGAACCCGATCCATAGACTTGGTATTTTTCGTAAAAGATCCCGTATAGGAATCCAAGTTTCTTTCCGAGAGACACTTTGATGTCGTCCCGGAGTTTCTGGTCGGTTATGACCCACGAAGTCTGTTTCCGGTACGTTTCTTCGAATGCTACGTTGAACCTACTGAAATACTCTCGCGATTCCTCCGGTGAAATCAGCGCCGTTGGATTCTCCGGCAACGACGAGAAGACTTTGTTCCAGCCGATTCTTTCGTAGTTGGATGAATATTGTTTGACCTTTGATTCGTGGTCTGCAATCCATTCGTCGCCGAACAAGAACTTGAGGTTCGAGGTGCTCACTTTCAAGACAACGTACTGGAGGTTGTTGGCGAGAAAGATGTAAGAGAGGGCTACATCGTTGTAAAGCTGAGCCTTGCCGTCGATTTTGCAGAGGAGAACTAAAACCAGCCAGGCAAGCCGGACGGCGATCGGATTCTCGTCGGACTTGAGGCTCTTTAAGTAAGATTCCGGCAACTGAGAGTACGACGTCAGCGGGAAGTCGGCAACTATATCGGCAAGAATTCCGCTGTAATCGGAGAGAAAGGAAATATAGTTCATAACATATCGAGTGAGCGGGTGAACTCCGCCGTTGGGGACCGGAGTTTTCGTCGAATCCTTCTGCATCGCTGTTTCGAAATCGGATAACATAGCGCGAACATCCTCGCTGAGTATGACGAGCAAATGAGACACCTGTGAACGGATTCCGGCGGTCGATTCTAAAGAGAAGATCGATTGGATGGACGGCAAGAGATCGTTGATGACCTCATAGATGTTTAGCGTTGAAAAGATTTTCTCAGGCGATTTCTTGTACTTCGCGGCCAATTCCAGGAACCCAAACAGATTCATGGCACCATCTTTAGAGATTTCTCGGAAGCATGACTCCCGGAGAGATTCGGACGAGGAGAAGACGTAATCGCAGAGCATTCTCTCTCCCTGGAAAAGGATTCCGACGGCGAGTTTCACGGCCTTCAACCAAACTTTAATCTTTTTCTCCAAATCCTCCCAACCCATATGATGAACTTGATGAGAGGTCAGCCGTTCAACACCCAGGCGATAGAGCCCCTCGTCGACAACAGATTTCCTGTAAATATTGTAAATTTTGACGCAATTTTTGCCGTGTCCGGCGGAGATCATACAGTCAGCAATAGATTTCAGATCCGCCATAGCAGCCGCCGGAACTGGCTCAGTCACAGAAGAGTTCGGAGCGGCGAACTGAAACCCATCCTCCGAATCGTCTTCCAGATCGGAGGTAGAACTGGACATCTGCGACGATCTCGACGAGTGGGTGGAAAGCTCGCCCAAGCGATCTCTTTTTGCAGACAAAATCTGGTAAAACTCCGTCTCAAGCCTCTGAATAGCAGTTTGCATCAATCTCTGAGCGTTCAAAAACTTCTCAGAGCTCTTGTGTTCTGAAACAAGGTAGCGCATCGCAGCCTGCAAATCTTTAACAGATTTGAGATACTGGTCGGCATCTTCCCGATCCGCGAAAAACAAAGGGGTTCCGGCGGCCGGAGCAGAGTCCCACTTTTTGAACAAAGCCTCCGCAGCTTCAATACTCTCGTCAATCCAGGATTCAGAAAGAGTCCGGCGAGTCCCCATCGGAGATGACAAACAGAAGACAGACGATGCTGGTAGAGTTAATTGGTCGACTGGAGGGTCTTAATTAGGTGGGAATAAGAGGAGCTTGCCGGAGTCTGAAACATTGACCGCAAATGTACGCGTGGTTTGGTCCGTTTACTCTTGCTCTTCTTACCGTTGGAGGAGGGAAAGTGAGCGGCAGAGACGAGTAGATGGTCAAACTATGCTCTCATTGGTCAAGCGTTTTCAATATCTATCCATATCCTGACAACTCTCATCCACTCCCTATAAACAATAAAAAAATGCGTGATATATGGTTAGATTTACGGGTACAATAGCAATTATTTGCTAAACCCAATCAAACTGATTATTTATATTAAACTGGATTAATTTTTAATTTTTAAAAACTATATAAATCCAATTAGAAATTAACTTAAATTTTTTGATCAAATTTAATTCGAATCAATTATGTGAGTAGATCGTGTTTGAATTTTATTTTACAAGAATTAATTCATCATATCATGTTAGTTAATCAATAAAATTTAAAATTTATTAATAAATGATTAAATTTTAATTATTTTGAATATATATTATATGTGTTTGAATTTTATAAAACATATTACGAATTCGAATTAAATTAATTTAAAATTTTGAATCAAATTTAAATTAAATTAGTCAATTAATTTATTTAAAATATGATCTAATTTTATAAAATATTACTCACCGATCGATCCTTTTCTAAAATTGTGATCAAATCCACTAGGCAAAGCTAGTAAAATAGTCAAATCAACCCAAGTTTGAGAAATGGCAAGTGGCCCCTAAGGAACATTTAAATTTTTTTCAAACCCTTTTGCAGTTTTGAATGGCAATAGCATAAATTGGAAATTGTCAGCACCGGCATAATTCAATTGACTCAGAGATAATAGATTAGGTATAAAAGCTTAAGTTCGACGTCTGCGCTGTTTTAGTGTGAGAGTTGTTACCCCTAATGTTAGGGTAGTTCTTTGGAATATCATGTAAATGCCTTTTATTTCTAGGTCGTTGAGTCACCGTGATTTAATTTCCTCACAAACTATAAGGCTGGGGTGTGGAGGCCATGGAAGCAAGGGATAACTGGGTACAAGTATAAATTGGAAATTTTGCGAGTTGAAGGTTCTGTTCTCAAACTCGATGTTTGATTGGCATATTTTAAGGAAACTTATGGTTTTAAATCGGTGGACTATTGTTCTCATCTAAGTAACAAATCAAATCGCAAGAACGTAAATTCTATATATTAAAAAAAATAATTATTTTTGGCGTGCAGGGACAAAAGATGACATTAAGTAATATACATACAAAAGAGAGTTTGAATCGTAAATGGTTTCAAGTAAAAGGTTGGCGCTTGGAATGGAGGTGATATTAATTAATTGAGCTGCGATTGAAACCGTCAATAAATTGATTAAATTGCGATTGGAAAAGCTTAAGCCTGATTAATCGACATATTTGACATCTTATGGTTGGTTATGCATCTCTAACGGTTCGTTCTTTATCGATATGTATTATGTAAAACCGATTAAGTCTGATTAATTGTGGGTTTAATGTAGTAAACCATTAAATCAAGAATGAGAGAATACAAAATTCCTACTTTAAATTCGTAGTTTTTTCTCATTAAAATTTATATTTATAACTAACACTTGTATATAAGTTTAAATTTTGATATACTTAAATAATATAGATTATAGTACATTGAACGATATTATTTCAATTTTCAAATACTTCTAATTTTAAAGTGTTTATACAATTGTTTTTTGTTAAATACTTAATAAAAAACACCATAACATGACAAGAACTAAACCGAATACATGATCCTGCTCTGGTTATTGACTTCTAATTATTTGGTTCGGTTCTGTAACACCTGTAAATTTTGTATGCTACCGAACTTATGAATTAATGTCATGATTATTGTTTTGTCGCGCGAAATTGTGAGTATTTGAAAGAATTGATGTTTTGGACTTGCAATGGGAGTATTGAGTGAAAACAATTATCACATTTTGAGAGCTACTACTCGGTACTAATTAGATTATAAATTTGAAATTTAGCTTAGAATAATTAAGAAAAGAGTGTGGTGGGTACTGATGTGCCGTCAAACGATGAGCGGCGCACCGTGATCGGACAAAGCGCATAAACGGGATCCGGTGAGGATGTCGTGCACGGCGTTTGCAAAAATGGTTCGGGCGAAATTCAAAGTTGGGGTGCGGAAGTGTAATGGGATGGAAATTCGGGAAGGAGATGGTCGGACAATCTAAACACTTGAGCAATCAAAGTGTTTAGAAAGGTAGACCTCGGGTGCACTCGGATGTGACTCACCGATCGTACGCTCGAGGGTTGACGAACTCGGCCGGATATGACTCACCGGAGGGGAAACGTCGGAGGGAGCTTCAACCAAAGGTTTGAAGGTGCAAAGCACAATTTTTATTCAAATTCTCTCTACCTCAAAGTGGAGGTCGATTACACTATTTAAAGGCATAAAACTACTAAAAACGAATGAATGCTTTCGGCCCTTAGATTGATCGAACGCTTCGGATTGGCTTCGGGAAGATTCTCGTGGATTTTATGCACTCTTAGTTGGCTGAAATCTTGGTCAATCACGGATTTGCTCGGGCGAATTTGGAGAAGATCTTGGATTGCCGTCGGGAATCGGGGGATCGCGCCGGATATCAAGGGATTGCCCAGTATGCTCCATGGTGTGCTCCCGTTGCACATCAGGTACATTGCATGAGTGTCACCACAATGCCCACTCAAACACTCAACCTACATGCATGGGTTCTTCACTCTAACTTGAAGAAACAAGTAAGCTGCAGCTCATCATTTTGGAGCACAAAATTCTACCATTCTCTCTCTGGTTTTTCTTCACTTTCAAAGATTCAAGTGAGGTGGTTTTGAGAGCTTGAGTGGTTGAAGAAAATCGGTGCCATCAAAGTAGGGTTTTGTGCAACAAGTGCAAGGAGACAAGAAAAAGCCACTCAAGTTGCATCTCGAGTTGGATTCTCTGATTCAAGGTACTTTTCTCTCCATCTCAAGGATCATGAGTGAGTTAGAATGAATTAAAGTGTTAGGTTAGACACATTTTTCACGTTTTACACAAAGTTGCTAAAATTCTGAAATTTATGAGCAACTTAGGGTTTTGTGTTCGAAATCTAATCTAATTGATCTTTAATGGGAAAACGTCATTCTAAGAAGTTATAATAGACTCCAAATGGAAAAGCATGACTGCTGGATCGAAGTTTTTAGATGAGTATAACTCAAGTTACAGAATTTTGACGATAGGGTAAAAACAGAGGATAAATTCCAAAAATTAACTTAGGTAGGTTAAGGTTTTGTGTTCAAAGCTCAATCTAAACGAGCTCTAATAGAAATCTACAAAGTTGTGACAGACTAAAAATGAAAAAGAATGGCTATTGAATTGAAGTTTTTGGATGAGTAGAACTCAAGTTACAAAATTTTGAAGATAGGGTAAAACTTGGAGATAAATTCCGAAAATTAACTTGTGATTATAATTGTTCCATAGGGTGCCAAACAATCGAGATTATTGCTCAAGTGCTATAATTTGTGCTAAGGAATTGAGGTAGTAACTTTGTATGTGTTTTGCCTATTTGGGCCTACATCACAAGAGTTGGGGCTGTTTGTGAATAACATAGTTAGCTAAATTCTAAAATTGTTGATTTGATTGGACAATGGTATGCTGATTAGCTTAGGTGATTTTGAATTGTTGAAATGTATTGGGTAATGACATGCTGAATATAATGCGTTGATGATGTGGTGTACATGAAAATTATGCATGGATAATATGTTGTGTGATTATGAATTATTTTTTTTTAATGCATCATGTGATTTGTGAAAATAGAAAAGAAAATATTTTAAATTGCATTGTTTTCATGGGGATGAAAGAAAAAAGGGAGGAATGTGGAACGATGCACATCTAACGGGGTGTGGTCGTTAAGCGAGGTCATCTATAAAGAGGTGGAGTGGCTACAAAGATAGTGAACAAGTAATGACGCTCATCTAGAGGGGTGAGGTCATTACCGAACAACCACGGGCCTAAGGGGTGTAACCGTGGGAGCGCGTGGCGTGATTAACCATCGAAAAGGGTGGGCCCGCTCATAGTTCAAAATTCATGGACCTGTGTGGCGTAACCATGAGCCTACGAGGCAATATACCGGTAATAAAGGAAAAATAGATGAATAGAAGAAAATTACATGTTTTGTGTAAATCATAACATTTATATGTATATTATGTTGTTTGTTACTTACTGAGCGTTAGACTCATAAATTAAGTCTTTTGTGTGCATATTTTACTTACTAATGATGGTATTAGTGTGGAAGCTTGTGATGAACCCGAAGCTTGAAGATAAAGTTCTTTGGTGGAGCATTTGGGTTGTTACTACCAGACCGACCCGAGAGGGATAGTCTTTTGTGTTTCAATTGTGAACTACTTTTGGATAAAAACTAGTTAAGCCAATGTTTTGTATTTGAAACCTATGAATTGATTATGATTGATTTTAAGTAATGTTTTAGTCAAATGTATGGTGCTCGTTTTATATGTTAAGTCTTCCGCTGAAATTTCATCAAATGTTTTTAATTTGTAATGATTTTCAAATCAAAGGAGGATTGTCACATAAAATAAAGGCATTTTGACTCAACAATTTTTTTATCATATTATGAACAAATTTGGGGCGTGACAGATTCATAAAATTTGCAATCGAATTATAATAGTCAACATTAATTTTTCAAAAGAAAAAACTAGACCAATTGAAACAACAATCACTCATAGGTCTCATGCTCCAAATTAGTGGGAGTCTAACCGAATACCTTTTGTTTTGTAGTCAACGAGATAATCCTCTGCGCTATGCAGGCTGATAAGTGTTTTAATGCTGATTAAAGCTATTAGTTAACAAACAAGCTGATAACCAATATCCGCTTTTTGAAGGTATAAAATGGATAAAATAAACGATTAGTTAGTCTGTTGGGATTTGAGTTTATCACTCCGCTTTCTTATCCCTTAAGGATTTCTACACCCGTCGCTCTTTATATAGAGGCATGTACCCCCCATCTCTCTCTCAATCTCTCTCTCTCTCAGTCTCTCTCTCTCTCTGCGTTGAAGATGGACATCGATCTCACTCCCTCCTTGGCTAAGAAGGTTTACGGCGGAGACGGAGGCTCCTACTACGCTTGGTCTCCCTCCGACCTTCCCATGCTTCGCCACGGCAACATCGGCGCTTCCAAGCTCGCTCTCCAGACCAATGGCTTCGCTCTTCCTCACTACTCTGATTCTGCCAAGGTTGCTTATGTTCTTCAAGGTATGATATAAAACCCTGATCTTTTGGCTTGACAATTTCAGACCTTTGATCGTCTGTGATTATCCAGGTCATGGAGTTGCCGGAATTATTCTGCCGGAGTCGGAAGAGAAGGTTGTTGCCGTCAAGAAAGGCGACTCCATTGCTCTTCCTTTCGGAGTGGTGACCTGGTGGTACAACAAGGACGACCTCGACTTTGTCGTCCTGTTCTTGGGCGATACCTCGAAAGCTCACAAAGCCGGCGAATTTACTGAGTTTTTCTTGAACGGAACCAACGGGATCTTCACTGGATTTTCGCCCGAGTTCGTCGGTCGAGCGTGGGATCTAGACCAGGCCACCGTGAAAAGCCTCGTTGGAAAACAAACCGGAAAAGGAATCGTCAAGCTACCTGCCGGAGTCAAGATGCCCCAGCCCAAGCAAGAGCACAGAGAAGGCATGGCTCTGAACTGCGAAGAAGCCCCTCTTGACGTCGATATCAAAAACGGCGGAAGAGTCGTCGTTCTGAACACCAAGAATCTCCCGCTCGTCGGCGACGTCGGTCTCGGAGCTGATCTCGTTAGGCTGGACGGAAGCGCCATGTGCTCGCCGGGATTCTCCTGTGACTCGGCTCTTCAGGTTACATACATTGTTCGAGGCAGCGGCCGAGCCCAGGTAGTCGGAGTTGACGGCAAGAGAGTTCTCGAGACTACCGTGAAAGCCGGAAACTTATTCATCGTGCCCAGATTCTTCGTGGTTTCGAAAATCGCCGATCCCGATGGCCTGGAATGGTTCTCCATAATCACCACCCCAAAGTAAGATCAACAAATTTTATTGTTTCCGATCATATTGGATTTTCAAACCGACGATAAACTTATCTTGTTATTGTTGCGGTGCAGCCCGATATTCACGCACTTGGCCGGAAGTATAGGAACGTGGAAGGCGCTGTCACCGGAGGTGATCCAAGCGGCGTTCAACGTGGATGCAGAAGTGGAGAAGGTGTTCTCGTCCAAAAGGGCCAAGGACGCCATCTTCTTCCCTCCTCCAAACTAGATGCAGCCTCCATCACTTCCCTTTCTGCACTTTGAATAAAACTTCTTAATAAACCTTTCATCCATCCTGGTTTCAGTTTTAGTCTTTTTAATGCATTGAACACTTTCTTTCAGGCATATCTGCTACATGATTTCAGCTACATTAGATCTTCTTGATTTTTGTTGGTTTTATTGGTCTTGAATTGAGCGAAATTAATAAAACCAGAGAATAAAACCCCCTTGCGTTTTGACCGCCCTTCTTCCATCCACGCTCGTTTCTCTTTCCCACGGCTTCCTCCCTGATTTCTACGCCGCCGCTTTCCTCCGCCGCCTCGACTTCTTCTCCGGACTCGCTAGAAATCGAACTGTCGCTACTTTCATCGTCGGAGTCGGAGTTTTCAGTGCTGCCCTCTTTGCTTTTTCCGATGGAAGATCTCCCTTTTCTCCAGCGACCCCATAACGATTTCCACCCGGAATCATCTCCATTCTTCATTTCTTTCAGATTTTTAACCAGTACATTGATATCCTCGGCATCTTCATCCTCCAAGGCAGAAAAAGTCTTCGATCACGCAGAGTTCAGTTCTATAGGAAAAAGGATTTCTTCATGTTTCAATTTTTTCGGAGATATGGATTGCGTGATTGTTTGTCTAGATTTCAAATAGAGATTTCTTAACATATAAAAATTACTATTTTTCAACTTAAAATAAATCTTCATATTGACAAGAATTGAACCATGAGATATTCATCCGTCTAATCAATCTGCCCGAATACCATAACACTGAATTCTGATAATCTCTATCTTAAAATAAATTACGATGAAAATAAATAATTTTCAAAACTCATTAAAATATTGCTAATAATTTTTCTTCCGCCAAAACTCATCACAAATTAGCTCAGCATCTTATACTTATTAAATTTTTAAATTTTAAGCCTATGCGTCATATGTGCTAATCATCTAACGACGATTATTCTTTGTCATTACTTCTACTCGAGTAATTTTTCATCTCAACATGAGAGGATTATTATTCACTGAAACATTGAGGATTCATCCAAAATTCGCCTCAAGAAATGTTGTTTTATTGAGTTACATTGCCCCCAAATTTAGTTTACAAGATGTCTCAAAATTCTAATTTTGTCTTCCAATAATTAAAAAACCAAACCAATATCTGTTGGTAAATTAATAATTTATTCGTGTATTTTGGAATTATGTATATTGTCAATATTGTGATCTGATTTTCAAGAGTCGCCAATAAAGTAACTATTCGCCAATAAAGGCGATTATGGTGACTGTTCATTCATAACCCTCCATATATACTAGGGGTGGGCGGATCCGATCCAATCCGACGATCCGATCCAATCCGATCGGATTCGGTCGGATCGGACCAGGTATTCGGTAGAATAATATGTAATTTGATCCGACGTTCGGATCCTTATCATATCGGATTGGCTATCGGATTCGAAGCCAATCCGATCCAATCCGAACGTCGGATTCTCCAAATCCAATTAAATATCCCCAAATTTTTGAATTGGGGTTTCAACTTTCAAGCTTTCAATCGTGTATTCGTGTTTGCGCAATCTCGCCCCCTCATTCGCGACGACGAACAACCGACGACGAATAACCTCCTCCGACGAACTCCGACGAACTCCGACGACGACTTACCCCGACTCTGAACCCCGTTGACGACTAACCCCGACGACGACGAACAGTCGGCGCACTCCAACAAAGTCAGAACGACGAACACCCGAGGCCCTCCGCTGCTTCTGCCTCCGCTGCATCCTCTGCCTCCGGCCCTCATCCGCTGCATCCTCTGCCTCCACCCCTCCAGCCCTCCGCTGCTTCTGCTTCTACCGACACTCTCAGAAATTTGATGCTCAGCTCGGGATTGATTGACTAATCTGATCCGATCCGATAATTTGAAATGGATTCGGATCGGATCGGATCGGATTCGGATGACGTTTTGGAGCCGAACTGATCGGATCAAAAACTCCGATCTGACAACATTCATATAGGATTAGATCGGCAGCAATCCGATCCAATCTGATCCATTGCCCACCCCTAATATATACTCTTTGATGGAAAGAGTCTATATATAGTGGTTGGCATTGAAGGTCCTCTAAGCCTATTTTCTCATATAGAAATTACACCATCAATAAAGAAATATTAAGGTTTAGAAGCGATTCTTCAAGAATGGAAAGCGGTTGTCTCGGTTTATCGTCAATTGCTAGAGGTATTTATTATTCCGCATATTGATCTAAATTAATGTTAGATCAAATAAAGTTTTAAAGTCTTACAGTTGGTATCAGGGCCTTAAAAGACATCTACCTTGACTTTTTTTATTTATTAAAGTTTTGATATTTTCAATAAATTGAACGTTTTATTTTAGAAATGTTCAATTTGAAATAAATGTTATAAATCATTCGGAAATTTGATTTATATCATTATACAGTGAAAACATTAACAAATGATGTCTGGAATTATGAAAAATCGTTGGATTTTTTATGGGTTTCTCAGATTTTTCGAGTTATAGTTTATCCTACTTGAATATTTTAGAATAACGCAGAAACTGCGTTAAGTTTTCTGAGGGTCAGAAACTGTATGTAGTTTTCTGTATATACAGAATTCTAAAATATGAGTAACTTGGGGGTCGAACTTGGCCCTCATTAATTCAAGGTCATAAGCTAGACCATTGGGCTTGACACCATTTCAGATTCTGGGTCATAAGCTAAAGTTGTGTAATCAAGAAATGTTAAATTTCTTGAAAATCACTTGATTAGTGGGAGTGATCAATTTCATGACATTGGTACCGAAAGAGATTACATTAATATTGAATCACATAAATCAAGTGATGAATTGATTATTATGAATAATACTCCTCAAGACCAAATGAGTATTGAACAATCAATCATTGAAGTTCCACAAGTTGTTGATAATGATCAAGTAAATCAAGCTCGTGAGAAAATAAAAGAAAATGTTGATCAACCCGTTGAACAACATATTTCTCAAGAAAATGTTAAAATGAAAATAATGAGATCTACTAGAGAAAAGAAATCAACAGTTGCTAGTGATTATGTTGTGTATTTGCAAGAATCGAATTATAACATTGGAGCTGAAAATGATCATGAAACGTTTTCACAAGCCATGAGTTGTAAGGAATCAAACTTATGGTATGATGCTATGAAAGATTAGATGAATTCTATGAGTTCTAATAAAGTTTGGGATCTCGTCAAGTTGCCTGTTGGTGGAAAAGTCATAGGGTGCAAATGAGTCTTTAAAACCAAGAAAGACTCATTAGGCAACATTGAGAGATATAAAGCTAGACTCGTAGCTAAATGATTCACTCAAAAAGAAGGAATCGACTACAATGAGACTTTTCTCATGTATCAAAGAAAGATTCTCTTCGTATCATTCTAGCATTGGTTGCACATTTTGACCTCGAGTTGCAACAAATGGATGTGAAAACTGCATTTTTAAATGAGATCTAGAGGAAGAAGTTTATATGAAATAACCTGAAGGTTTTTCCTCTAGTGAAGGTAAGTCTTTAGTTTGCAAGCTTAAGAAATCTATATATGGTTTGAAACAAGCTTTTCGTCAATGGTATTTAAAATTTCATGATGTTATTTCTTCTTTTGGTTTTGAAGAAAATATCATGGATCAATGTATATACCTTAAGGTCAGTGGAAGTAAATTTTGTTTTCTGGTTCTATATGTAGATGATATTCTACTTGCCACTAATGACAAAGGATTATTATATGAGGTGAATCAATTTCTTTCTCAAAACTTTGATATGAAGGATATAAGTGAAGCATCTTATGTTATAGGAATCAAGATACATCGAGACAGATTACAAGGTATTTTGGGTCTGTCACAAAAAACTTATATCAACAAAGTTTTAGAGAGATTCAGAATGAAAGATTGTTCACCAAGTAAAGCTCTCATTGTGAAGGGTGATAGGTTCCATTTGAACCAATGTCCGAAGAACGATCTTGAGAAAGAGCGAATGAAGAACATTTCATATGCTTCAGCTGTTGGAAGCCTTATGTATGCTCAGGTTTGTACAAGACCTGACATTGCATTCGCAGTTGGAATGTTAGGAAGATATCAGAGTAATCCAGGCATAGACCACTGGATAGCTGCAAAGAAGGTGATGAGATACCTTCAAGGCACCAAAGATTACATGCTTATATACAGACGAACTGATGATTTGGAAGTGATTGGTTATTCCAATTCAGACTTTGCTGGCTGTGTTGATTCATTGAAATCAACGTCCGGATACATTTTTATGTTAGCTGGTGGAGCTGTATCATGGAGGAATGCTAAGCAATCACTAAATGCAACTTCCACTATGGAAGCTGAGTTCGTTTCGTGTTTCGAGGCTACATTGCATGGTGTATGAATGATGAGTTTTATTGTTGGGCTTAGAATTGTTGATTCAATTGCTAATTCGTTGAGATTGTACTGTGACAATTCAGCTGCTGTATTTATGGCTAAGAATAATAAAAGTGGTAGTCGAAGCAAACACATCAACATAAAGTACTTAGCCATAAGAGAACGTGTGAAGGATAAATCAGTGGTCATTGAGCACATTAGCACTGAATTGATGTTAGCAGATCCTTTGACGAAAGGCACGCCACAATCAAGGTTTAAGGATCATGTACATAATATGAGACTTGGATCTTTTATGTAATTTCGTAGTAGGAACGATTATTTAATAAAATTTTGTGATGTTTTTCATGATTGTTTTGATTATATGCGCATATAAGAATGAGAAACATCAATAAAGTTTGGACCTAGAATAAATATAAGATTTATTCATTAAGTTTATGGGCAATAAAGAAGAAAAACACGGACCAAGTGAGAGAATGTTGGCAAATTAATAATTTATTCGTGTCTTTTGGAATTATGTATATTGTCAATATTGTGGTCTAATTTTCAAGAGTCGCCAATAAAGTAACTATTCGCCAATAGAGGCGATTATGGTGATTGTCCATTCATAACCCTCCATATATACCATTTGATGGAAAAAGTCTATATATAGGAGTTGACATTGAAGGTCCCCTAAGCCTATTTTTTCATACGAAAATTACACTATCAATAGAGAAATATTAAGGTTTAGAAGTGATCTTTAAGAAGAGAAATTGGCTGTCCCGATTTATCGATTAGAGGTATTTATTATTCTGTATATTGATCTAAATTAATATTAGATCAAATAAAATTTTAAAGTCTTATAATATCCACCCTAGACGCTGGAGCATTTTAATGGAGGATGCATAGAAAGACCATTTACATCATCCATTCCAACCCCACAAAGCTAAACTTTACAAAAGCAGAAACCAAAAAACTCGATGATTCTAATGAAATCTTTGTCTCTTTCTGGTCGGAATTTGAGAGCTGACGTTTTCAAAATAGTGACTGGAGAAGGAAGAAGAGGAGCCATTGCCGAAGTTCAACAAGGCGGCAGAGCACGTCTGAGATGACCCTCTAGACAGTTCGAGAAACGGAGAAGATGAATTCAGAGGTTTCAAATCCGCCTTGTGGTTTATAGAAACCGGAGGAATTTTAAGGAGTTGGTTCGGCGGCGGAGTCCTCCACCGCGGAAGTGGTCCGGCGAGTAGCACCGTCTGAAGTAGAGGACCCGCCTCAGCTACGGCTTTTACAAGTTTTCCTTTTTGAGGGAGTGTCTTTCCTTTCACAAATCTCTCAATTACTGCCGAAGAAGGATCCGGTTTCGCCATTTCAACCAACGGCGGAGAGAAGCCCAAGTTGCCGGAATCTGCCATTGATGAGTTGGAGAAAACTGGCGAAGAAACTCCATTGATGAAGGAATCTTCGGGGGAAGAAGTCGATATCAGAGCGTTTGAGTCGTAAAAACTATTGCATTCCGTTATGCATGAATTCGATTTTCTGTTCATCAGCTTTTGAATTTCTTCCCTCGCTTCGTCTCTTTCTTGGTGGGCCAAATGAAGAAGATGAAGAAGATTCTTCAGATTCTCTTTGTTCTTCTTCGTTTCCTCTTCAGCCTCCATTTTTACCGATTCGAGCTCCAACGTCGTGTACAGTAGCTTCCTCTGTAACTCGTCGATTATCTGTCAAATTCAACCATCTTCAACAAATTCGAAAATTAGACGCGTAAACGAGAGAAGAGAGAGAAACTGACCTCCTGATGACTCCACAGCGAAGCAAGATCCTCCATTGAAGTTGAAAACCAGAGAGAAAATCTGAGAAGTAGGGGATTGGAAGAGACGTGGAAAAGAAGCAAGTACTTATAAAGAAAAAAACTCAGAAGCAGTTAGAAGAATCGAGAGAGAGAAAGAGATAAAGATAAACAAATAGAGGAAATGAAAAACGGGGGAGATTCCATATTCTCTCTCTAGAAATCATCTTCTTCCCCCTTCTTTCAGCGCCTTTGTCTCTTCCTTCCACTTTAATTCCTTTCTTGCTCTCTCTCTCTCTTCCATGGTCAACCAGCAAAACTGGGAACCAGTTTCCTTTTATAATATTCACAGTAATAAACAACTTTCACAACGGCTCCGTCAATATTTCCCCCCCTTAATTTCATTAGAATTTTCCCACCATTTTATATTCGGGTGGCCGGGTGGGCACGATGGGTTACACCCACAGTTTCTATGTCCGGTCCAAACCAATTCTGTCATTGGAATTAGAATTGGAATTGAAATTGGATGATTTAGGCCGTTCAGACCGCTTCAAGTTCTATGGAAGTAGACTGCACGTGCCTCAATTATTTTTTAATGACATAGAATTATTAAGATAATAGTTTTATGTTCTTTGGTAATGTTGT
The DNA here is from genome assembly GCA_003255005.1 of Begonia fuchsioides. Taxonomy (NCBI): domain Eukaryota; kingdom Viridiplantae; phylum Streptophyta; class Magnoliopsida; order Cucurbitales; family Begoniaceae; genus Begonia; species Begonia fuchsioides. The sequence continues at coordinate 170,300 of QAOC01049459.1, read as the reverse complement.
GTAACGTGGAGACGTGAACCACCATAAATTCCACGTAGAACCACTAGATTGCCTTGTGAACTGCCCAAGAAAACTGAACTCAACCGCATAAATGGTTGACTAAAGATCTCTCGTTGGGTTAGACTGGTTACCAAAAGCGGAATCACCCGCCCCGAAGCTTCACACCCCGGCCCAACAGACTGTTAAAGGGTAAGTTACGGTGACTCAGCAGTCTAGGGATGTGAGACCTTTTTTCATGATGGCCCAAGGAACTACCCCAACATTAGGGGTAACAACTCTCACACTAGGGCAGCGCATAATTCAAACCCAAGTACTTATTACCAGATCTGTCATCTCTCGACCAACTGAACCCGTACGGATAAACTTTGGACGGGTAAACTTTTTATACTATCCAGCCCCACCACAAGAAAATTCTACTCCAGCTTGGCCCTACAAGTTAGTATACACTGCTTGACCCTACGCGTATGAAGAATTTTTTTTGAGAGGCATGGTTCTAGTCCCTTAGGAGTCTCTCGTTGTGTTAGACTATACCCTTGATAAGGGCACCGTAAATATTAATATATTCTTTCAAATATTTACCAATATAGCCTCCTGACCTAATGTGAACACAGTGATTTACCCAATAATTGGTGATCAATTAAGAGATTAAAAATCAGTTTAAAGGGGACACTGGATAAGGGTAGAAGAGCCAAAAGTTACTTGTCTTCTTCCTTCCTGACAACCTGCTTGGGCCCTGCGTCGTTACTTAAAAACATTATCCTTACCTAAACTCTAGAGAGACGTAATTAAGGATGGATTATTCTCTAATTACACCTTTTTAGCCGGGTGTGTGCATGCATGCACCTCACTCTATTTTAGTCTTTAGTCTTACTCCTAAATTACCCTTTTTAGTTATTGATTATGTTGCCTTCAAACTATGTAAAGGTGGGGATACTGAGAAATTATCTTAATTTCCCAAGGACCTTTTTGTAAATCAAAATTGGAACCACTTTCCCTCTACAGTTCCTTTGCTTTTTTGCTAGTTAACGACTTTACCTGTCGACATAACCATGAAAAGCCGCAAAAATATAATAATATTAAAATATTTATTAGAAACATAATGAGAAATAGAAAATATTCCTGGGGTGCCACGTGTATCTTTTTTTTTTTTTT
>QAOC01049459.1:136325-168492 GCA_003255005.1 Begonia fuchsioides | reverse complement strand
GAATTTATGTGGGTCGGTTTTCGGTTAATTTTACTAAAACCCGACCCAACCCGTTTTTCGTCAAAATGTTATTTGTTTACTCAAAGTTTTATAAAATAAACTTTTGAAATCCTAGAATAAATCACAAGAGAAGACAAACAAGCACTAGTTGTTTCGGTTTAGTTTCATCATGGTTTTGAATCGGGCCGTACACTTGTAGTTTACTCGAGTATTGAGTCTGGTAATTTACTCGAGACTCAACTGGTTTTCATTATTCGATTTTGATTTTATAAAAACTGAAATAATAAAATTATAAATTTATCTAAATATATTTTGGTTTGGTTGTTAAACTTTTTATTAGGTTCTTGGGCAGTTCAAGTTTGTAGGAGTTTAACCGGGATTGAGTCGAACTAACTAGATTTAGATTGATTATATTTATTACGTGGTTTGCTTAGGTTTTCACGATTTTTATTTTCAAAACTGTGACCAAACCGGAAACAAATCCAAAGAGGCTCGATCTGCATAGTTCGGTTTAAACCTAAGGTCTAGTCGATGTAGGAATTTTCTTTTGAGCTCTTAAAATGTATATGAATAATTTTGTTGTTATAAAACACAACTCTCTAATTAATTCAAATTACATATCATGGATATGTATAGGGTGAGTGGCTTGCGAAACCCGACACAACCCGCTCCAAACCCACTTCAAACCCGCTCTAAACCCGAGACCCAACCCGAATAAAAAATCGAATCTTAACCAAACTCAACCCGTCAGATATGGGTCGGATATGGGTCGGATATCAAAATTGATCGGATACGCTTCGGGTTAAAAATTTCCAAACCCGAACCCGCCGGATTGGTTATTTTTTAGAAAATAACCGAACCGAACCCGTGGGTCCCACCCATTTATACGTATACATTCACATTATCTTATTAATCATATTTACTATGACTAAACTAGGCATACAATTCCTAGCACACCGTTTGTGATGTAGGCCCCGAAGGGCAAAACGCAAGCAATGAGTTCTTACCTCATTGTCAAACTGAATTCTTACTCACTTTTCTTTTCCTTGACTTGTCTTCAAGAACATCTTAAAAATCATAATTAACTAAAATAAGTACTTAATATTTTATTTCTATTTTTTACCTAAATTTTTAGGCTCATAACTATTTCTATACTTATCCAAATTTCATATAATTGGTATCAATCTCTTCCTTACTCGGTCTACTACATTTCATATGAAGCAATTGTGGCCAAATTCGTAGCCGACAACCCACTAAAACATACATTTTTTGAAATCAGTCAGTTCCATATCAATGAGCGGTCGACACATTTAAACAAGGTTTCGACTAGTTCTACACGAGGTGTTGACCGGTTTTCAAACCCGAGAGTTTTAAGGTGTCGACCGGCTATCAAGGTGTCGACTGCCAATTAAAACTTCCATAAATTTTGTTCTATAAATTAGATTTCTATAGTTAAAACTCCATTCGTTTCCTTATTGAGTCTAGTTTAACTTTGTAGAAGACATAAACTTCAAATTCAGAGCGTAACGGTATCAAATATAAGAAATACCAAATATTGCTCAAAAATTTGTATTTCTTTAGTCGAGTTTTCATTTGTCAACTTCTAGCGTGCATAACTTTCGCACCACAACTCCAATCGAGTTGTTCAACCTGTCAATCTTCTCCTTTTGATGTCTTATATAATTCGTAAAAAATTTCTTTGTCACGTAAGCTCATCTGTAGCGTGATAAAATAGGAAAACTGAAACTATCAAGTTATCAATTTTCAACCCGGTGGTTGTTACCAACTATAACTTTCCAAAATTCATAACTTTCTCTGCAAACCCTCAAATTGAGTAATTTTTGTTGTTATAGTTCCATCAACTAATTCAATTAGTTTCATTAGAAGGACTTAAACTCGTTTAAAGAATTTATCACCTCGAAAATCAACAAATCTTAGCGGTCAACATAGGTTTACTTCATTTATCATTTAACATTGATAAAACTTAAGGTATATGGAAAAAGTCGGGTGTTACAAATATAAACAATAAATATCATTTTTTAATGTAGTACTATTAATTTTTGAAGTAATTGAGAAGAAATTTTATCAATAACTAAACACACTCCTTTTATTTTAAACTTGACTTCTTTATGGCGTTTTTCTCAAAGATATTTATGTTACTGTATGTTCTTCTCTCTCTCTCTCTTACAGAAAGAAAAAGTTGGTCAAGGTGGAGCAGCAGAAGCTTTCTCCAGTGCATGAAACTGATATTGAAATGGCGGAACCCAAGAAAAGTGCAGATTCTAAACCTATGGCAAAAAGAAAAGTGACTTACTAGCTGGGAGGGCCTAGCGGGCTGGCTCGCGACCAAGGCTTGCAGGCCCGCTCATCGAGCCTATGCTCGGCCGGCTCGTGAGCCTGAAAAAATGAGCTCGGCTCAGCCCGTCTTTCACGAGCGGGCTGAGCCCGCTCAGCTACAGAAACGGTCTGAGCGGGCGGGCTGCCGAGCCAGCCTGCCCATTTGCCACCTCTACCCGGAACCGAGAGCGAAACTAGAGAAAAAAGAGGGAGAGAGAGTTGACGGTGAACGACGTTCGTTCGACGAGATCCGAGGGCTAAAACATCCGCGACGACCAGGGGAGCAACTTTTGTAAAGCGGCATTCGAGGTAAGCCAGTATTTTGCTCGATTTTGGAGAAAAACGGAATGTTTAGGGTTTCTTTATTTTTCCTCTGAAACCTCGATGTTTTGGTCGATCTTTGACACATAACTCTTCTTCTCTCCATTATGAGCGTTTTGATACGAAGATAGGCCAGAACAGAGGCCGGAATCGACGCCGACGACAAAAATCGCATCAGGTTGCGAATAGGCGTGTGGGTCGCGCGTCGGGTCAACCCAGTTTGCGAAATATACATGGTTTTGATTGAGTTTCAAAATTCATGCATCATATAGAATAGATCGCGATTTTTGGAGAAAAAGATAAAATCTAAGTTCTAACCGAAATGCATTAAATATAAGTAACTTACGAGTTTGTCATTCACAAAATCGACAATATTTTTTTATACCTGGCTAGCAATCGAATTTGGAACTTGTGGAGATTTCTTGGAAGAATCTCTTTAGTTTTCCTTTTGTTGTATCTGGTAAGGATTTGTGAGTGGACACAATTGAATAATATTCTTTTGTTTAGTTGTATAATGATTTATATATGTTATGACTTAGAATACTTTGGTTGGATAGACCTGGTGTATTTTGGTAAAGAGAAATTTTCACAAATTTTAATAACCTTTGGGTCGAATTTCCGAGTCTGCCAAAGTGGATTTGGTTATCTGACCTGACGTTTCTGTCAGGCCCACCTTCGGGGCGTGACATATTATATGTTAGGAATTTGTTAATAATTTGTTATGATATGGAATATTATTTATTAGGATTTTATAAGAATTTGTTTATTTATCAAGATTCTTTTTTCTAGTATAAATATATTATCTGTGGATGCAAAATAAAAACGTTTCTTCTTATTTTTAATATATTCTCTCTTTTTTCTTCACTTCATAGTGTCAGAGCATTACGATTTTTCATGTAGTACCTTGTTATAAATAATCAGAACATAAGTGTTTTTATTTCTTTATGCATTCCGAGAGAGTCTGTAATTTTTATTTCTTCTGTCTCTGCTCAAAAGTTTCTCGAATAATAGTTTTCATGAGTTTCCCTCTCTTCTTCTTTTTGCCTTTGAACAAAAGGAGAAAAGATGTTTGTGTGCTGCAGTTTTATTTTCAGCTATTCTTCTACAGTTTCATCCTCTGATTGAAAATAAGACTTGAGTCTACTGCTATCTCTTTCTTTCCTAATGCACAACCGCTTTAAACTCACCACTATCATCTGGTTCTCTGCATCACCCTTCCTTAAAAAATAACTTTTTCACTCACTTATTCTCTTATTTTCGCCTCTTCTTCTCATCATCCCATGAAACACTCTCCCACTGATTGCTTATTCAAATCTTCTTCCATCGTTTGTTTCCACGAACCAAAAAAATGATGGGTGTTTCTTTTGCAAAGTACATGTCTTTTGATTGTGATTTTCACCGATCACTCATTATCAATAGTTTCTTTCCATTGGTTGAAAACATGAAACACATTCAAAAGAATTTGACACCCTACTCCTTTACACTATGTCAGCCTTTCGTGCCTCTGGATTCTTTCTACTTTTCCTATTCCGAGTCTTGAGCTCTACCAAATATTTTAACTATTCTCTTTCTTCTTTATTACAACTCCCTTTTTCTATTTCTTTCTCTCTGTGAACAACAGACCATGTTATTCTTCAATGTCCAGTGACAAATCATCCTTCTAAGTCTCTCTCTAAAAAACAACGGTCAAAAGACCCATCTAAGAGCTTGACGAGCATCAAAGAACCTCAGAAAACCGGTTCTCCAAATTCTCTTTCTAAAAAACAACTGTCAAAAGACCCATCTAAGAGCTTGACGAGCATCAAAGAACCTGAGAAAACCGGTTCTCCAAATTCTCTCTCTTCAAATAGAGCTTCGATGCTCACCATATCCCTTTTTTTCTTCTCTAGAAGCCAATTTCTTATTCTTCTTTCTGCGTTTCTATATTAATCCAATAGCACGACTCACTTTGGGTCCTCAAAGCTATCATTCTCCGTATCTTCATTTTTCAGCTTTTTCTTAAAAAAAAGATGAAACTCAAGACAATATTAGTGATTCAACAAATAAAGATAGATGTTTGAATTGCGTGGATGGTGAAGACACTGATGTCTGCATAGATCCCTACATGGAAGATAATGATCTGGTTCAAATCTCGTACTACTCTTAGAATCCAAGCGTATGGAAATCGATTTTCATTTTGTTAGAGAGAAAATCTTGATAAATCAATTGCAAGTACGATATATTCCTACGATTTCGCAACTGGCTGATGGTCTCACTAAGTCGTTACCTGGAGCTCCGTTCTTTGATATTCGTAACAAGCTCCACGTGATTCTCCCTTTTTATAGTATAAATATATAACCTATTGATGCAAAATATAAAATTTTCTTCTTCATTCTACAGTATTCTCTCGTTCTACTCTTAGGAAGAGAGAGTTCAACATCTTCATTGGACATCGAGTGCAAGGGAAATTGCAAAAATGAAACCGAAATTTGAGAAAATAAGAGGTCTTCTGAATTGCTGTGGAATGATCGACACAACCCGCATCACGATGTGTTCAGCTGCATCGGACCCTGCGAGTGATCTATGGCTCGATCATCAGAAGAACCACACGATGATCTTGCAAGCGATAGTGGACCCGAGTATGAAGTTTGTAGACATTGTTACTGGATGGCCTGAAAAAATGGAGGATTCAGCCATTTTTCAGAGCTCAAACTTCTCCGGGATCTGTAATAATGCAGAGATGCTAAATGGGAAACCCATGGAGCTATGTAAAGGATCAGGAATAAGAGAGACACAATTGGAGACTCTGTTTTTCCTTTGCTTCCGTATCTTATCACCCCTTACAATGAACTCGACTTATCTGAGTCAAAAACTGAGTTCAACAAACGGCATTCGGCTACTAGGGTGGTGGCCGAAAGGGCACCGTCGAGGTTGAAAAGGAGGTGGAGAATCATCAATGGCGTAATCCGGAGACTAGACAAACACAGATATGCCACGGATTATTCTTGTCACGCCCCGAAAGAGGGCCCGGCAGAAACGACAGGTTGGATAACTAAATCCACTTTTGGCAAATTCAGAAATTCGACTCAAAGTCTATTAAAATTTGCGAAAATTTCTTTTTACCAAAATACTCTAGGTGTATCCATCTAAAGTGTTCTAAGTCATACATAAATAAATCATTATACAACTAAATCGAAATAAATATTATTCAAGTATGTACACTCACAAATCTTTATATGTTACAAAAAAAAAATAAAGAGATTCTTTCAAAAAATCTTTACCAGTTCCAAAATCAACTGCTAGCCTCCTAAAAAATATTGTCGATTTTATGAGTGATAAACTCGTAAGTTACCTATATTTAATGCATTCCGGTTAAAACTTAGATTTTAATTTTTTTCTCAAAAATCGCGATCTATTTTATATGATGCATGCATTTTAAAACTCAATCAAAACCAAGCATGTTTCGTCATTTCAAATCCCGGCTCCACGAGCCCAATAAAAACAAATCTCTTTCCCATGGGAAAAACCCGGTCCATCGTGCCTCTGTGAGGTATTTAGAAAATCCGTCACATACGTAAGTGACTATACTACAAAATACCATCACAGTCATACAAATCATCAAATACCTGTGAAAAAAGAGTGTCACACAAGGACCACCCAGACACACCATAGAAAAATGGGCAAACAACTCACAATCTCATGAGTCAGAAAGAAACTCAGTGTTGGTCCTCCCTGGGTACCAACTTTAACCACCCGGATCAAACCACAGTGGCATCAGCAAACTGTCATCCAAAGGCCTCCCGGTAAGGTGTCCCGGACCCAAGCTACCGTAACCCGATATCAATCAGGAACCCAACCGTTAGCTACCCGGGTCGAACCACAACGACACACAGCCCGATGGGTACCAAGGGCAATCCGATAAAATGGTTCTGATCCCGGTCATCGTACCATGCACGAATGCACTTATCCCTAACAAAGTTTAGGAATATCAGGGCACCCCAGGGAACGTATCATCACCGCTCCATCACCCACACATATCACATCATGTGATATTACATAGGTCGACCATACCAACTCCGAACGGAAGGGGCCACGCCTCGCCTTAACCGAACAAATGAGGCTGACCGCCTGACCGACCCTACAAACTCCGAACAGAAGGAGTCACGCCTCCCCATAACCAAACTAATGGGGTCGACCGCCCGACCGACTCTACCAACTCCGAAGGAAAGAGTTCACGCCTCGCCTTAACCAAACGAATGAGGCCGACCGCCTGACCGACCCTACCAACTCCGAACGGAAGGGGCCACGCCTCGCCTAAACCGAACGAATGGGGCAGACCGCCCGACCGTTCCTACCAACTCCGAACGGAAAGGGCCACGCCTCGCGTTAACCAAACGAATGAGGCTGACCGCCTAACCGTTTGTACCAACACCGAACGGAAGGGGTCACGCCTCACCTTAACCGAACGAATGGGGCCGACCGCCTGACAGACCCTACCAACTCTGAACGGAAGGGGTCACGCCTCACCTTAACCGAACGAATTAGGCCGACCGCTCTACCGACCCTACCAACTCCGAACGGAAGGGGTCACACATCGCCTTAACCGAACGAATGGGGCCGACCGCCTAACCGACCCTACCAACTCCGAACGGAAGGGGCCACGTCTCGCCTTGACCGAACGAATGGGGCTGGTTGCCCGACCGACCCTACCAACTCCGAATGGAAGGGGCTACACCTCACCTTAACCTAACGAATGGGGCTGACCGCCCGACCGACCCTACCAACTTCGAACGGAAGGGGTCACGCCTCGCCTTAACCGAACAAATGGAGCTGACCGCCCGACCGACGCTACAAACTCCGAACGAAAGAGGTCACGCCTCGCCTTAACCGAACGAATGGGGCTGACCGCCAGCCCAACCCTACCAACTCCGAACGGAAGGGGTCACGCCTCTCCTTAACCGAACGAATGAGGCCGACCGCCCGACCGACCCTACCAACTCCGAACGGAAGGGGCCACGCCTCGCCTTAACCGAACGAATGGGGCCGACCGCCCGACCGACCGACCCTACCAACTCCGAACGGAAGGGGCGCGCCTCGTCTTAACCGAACGAATGGGGCCGACCGCCCGACCGACCGACCCTACCAACTCCGAACGGAAGGGGCGCGCCTCGTCTTAACCGAACGAATGGGGCCGACCGCCCGACCGACCGACCCTACCAACTCCGAACGGAAGGGGCGCGCCTCGTCTTAACCGAACGAATGGGGCCGACTGCCCGACCGACCCTACTAACTCCGAACGGAAGGGGCCACGCCTCGTCTTGACCGAACGAATGAGGCCGACTGTATCCAAACAAAATCCACATTTCATAAAACCAAATCCAGTTTTTTAAATAAACATGGAAACCCAAAACAACCTAATTCAATATCCACTTCCATCCAGTTTGACAAACAAATAAAATATCAATCATTTAAATCAAGCCAAGCGGCATTATAAATCATGGTATATCTGGATTATAAACATATGCAGTTTAAATTGTTTAAATTAAACTACATATTAATACCTTAAAACTAACTTGCGTCACCACGTTATTTTGATTGTTAACTACCAAAATATGGTTATTATCAATTTTAAATAATGTATTTAGGTTTACGAATAACTTACCTCTCCGGACATGTGCTTTTCTCTTTTTAATCATTTTCTCCCGCTCGTGGCTCGGTTCAATGTCGTTAAACTTTTCTTCGAAACCGCTTGTACAGACTTCTTTAGACGAACGTTCTAACACTAAGATCTCGTCCAACGGACGTCGTTCGCCGGCGTTCCTTTTCTCCCTCTCTCTCTCCTCTGGTTTCGGACGTCGGGGGAAAGATTGAAGAAGAAGACGGTCTTCTTCTTTTACCTCAATATTATATTACATTATATTATATTAAATAATATAATATTATTAAAATATAATATTTATTTCGCAACTTCTTAATTTTCGTAAAATCAACTTTTACGTCACATTGGAAAATTGAAGTTCAATTTCGTCCTGAGATATGCTAATTTAATTAATTTGACTAAGTCATATACGATAAATTTACGTTTCGTATACGACAATTGATTAGCCAAATTTTGCGAAATTTTTTTCTTGAAATTCGGTATTAAAAATTTCGGGTGCCGACAATTCTTGTATGCAGTTTGCTTCAAAATATTGCTCTAGATATGGAAGAAGGTGAGTTCTTTTTGTCGCGCAACCATGGCACTGGTTATGGCCACCTCAATTGCGAAACATTCGACATTAATGTGTCTATCTGAGAGACAAACTCTCTCTCTACCTCTCTGCAAAGTGCTTCCTTGATTCCAATCAACTGTTTCTCTTTCCTCCGTCTGATGTTTTGTCAGTGAGACGAACTGCATCAGCAAACCAAAAATTGATTTTTTTAATGAAGATTATACGGCAGAAAAAAGGGAGCTCGACTTCTGAATGGAAACCCACTTGCGAAATCTCAACTAGGCTGCGTTTTTCTTTTTGTCTTTTGCAAAGAGAGTGCATGTGTTCAAATGCCGTGGATGGAAATCAAAATTCAAAAGGGGCAGCAACTCCCTGGGAAGCGTTTTTCTCGAGTGAACATAAAAAAAAAAACAGTAAAATAGTCTATCAGGTCAAACAAAATCTGGGTTCGCGTTCTCAGAACAGATCGAAAAGTGGGCCAGAAAGGAGGACAACAATGGCGTTGGGAAATTGCATGGAATTAAAGACAAAAAGGTTGAAATTGCGGAACCGTACAGGGAAGCGTCTACTAGGAAACCAGTATGAAATTTCCAAGGCTTTTACCCGACGTCGCCAAGACCCTCAAGCTTTCGGGAACTTTCGAGAGACTGGGAGGAGTAAATGACGTTAGAGCTTCGTCATGGTGACAGCTTTGATTTCAACATCAATGGCAATGGCGGAAACAGAGAAGAATTTGGGCAGAGTTTATTCACACCTGTGCAACGCCAGCCCACTGCTTTTCACACAGGAGTTTGTATTTTCAACGAATAAAGCTTCCCTGTTCCACTTACTCCATCAAATCGGAGAAACCAAGTAAGATTAAGGAGAGAGAAAGGGTGCGTGTGTTGAACTGCAGAGTTGAAGGTGTTTGGTTTGACCATCTTCTTGGAAGTTTCCTCGTGTCTATCCACACTGCTTCCTTTCACGCTCTTAACTACAACTCTCTCCCCACGCTCTTCGCACTACTAGAGGGGTCAGTTTAATCCTTAAATAAAATTGAAACTTGCATTTTCAATTTCGTTCTAATTTTAACATAATTTTATTTTATATTTAAATTATTTTAAAATATAATTATAAAATATATATTTTTTATTTTATTTGAATCGAATTTTAAATAATTAGACAAATTTATAATTAATTTTAAAAGTTATATAAGATTTTATTAGAATTGTAATAAGATTTTACTTAATTTTAAAAAAAAATTTACTCACGTTCTCAATTCTGATTGCACAATTTTTTATTCTTAAAAACTAGCACTAACCAATAAATTACGGTTTTTTAAAATTAGAATTAAGACTGAATTAAAATTGACGATTCTGATCTAGTCCACAGTTTTAGCCCGGTTTCGCCCACCCCTAACACTAATATACGAGTTTATTCTTTAAATTATAATTAAATTATTTAGCTCATTTTTTGTAGCAAGTGGCACGTACGCGCGATTTTTGAGAGTTGGAAAGAACATGCCACGTCAACTTTCTAGAATAGTCAGAAACCTTCTACGACTTCCACTCGGCTCACAAGCTACGACTCTCTCTCTCTATTTGCTACGCGGTGACGCAGTCGAACAAGTAAGGCGGCAAATAATTCCCCTTTAACCTTCGCGTATTTACACTCAGCACCACCCCTTCTGCCTTAGCCCCCACGTAATAAGTGGCAAGTTAGTCATTTCCATACCCACCTGACCTTTATATATATCTCAACACTTGAGTCTCAGCTCCCCATTCCCACAAACTTCCCTAGCAAATAACTCAACCAGCTCAGAAATTTCAACAAAGATCATCCAGAAATGAAGAGGCAAAGAGAATCAGATCCAGGCGAAGCTCTGGAGATGGCGAATTGCTTGATGTTACTATCCAAAATTGGCGAATCGGATGACTCGACGAAGATGCAAAGCAACCGGACGTTTGCTTGCAAAACGTGTAACAGAGAGTTTCCGTCATTTCAGGCTCTCGGCGGCCACCGGGCAAGCCATAAGAAGCCGAGGTTGACGGCCGGAGATATTCTTAGCCAAGCAGATTCTCCGGCGAAGCCGAAGACCCACGAGTGCTCTATCTGCGGGCTGGAGTTCGCCATCGGACAGGCGCTCGGCGGGCACATGCGGCGGCATAGAGCTTCGCCTAGTGAAGGGTCGGTGGAGCAGGCGATTCCGGTGATGAAGAAGTCTGTCGGAGGGAAAAGGGTTTTCGGAGTGGATTTGAGCTTGGCACCGGTGGAGATTGATTTGAGTTTGCGCCTGGTGTCTCCGATGGTGGATTGCTTCAATTAGTCATCGAAAGCGTTTTCTCAGATTCCGAATTTTGTTTCTTAGTTTTTAAGATTTAGCGATACTGATTCTTTTATCCGAGGATTGAAAAAGTGGTATTCTTTGCTGTACATCTGTCAATATCTTTGAATAAAGTTCGATTTTTGTTCATCATCGGAGCGACGAAGCCCAAGATAATTACAAATATACGGCACTGCTCAGAATCAACTGCCCAGAAAATTTAGATTATTAATATTTTTAGGTGGATGGTCCAGATTTGAGTATCGAAATCAAACTAAAAATATCATTTTAACATTGAATGAACTTTAAATTTAAAAAAATAAGAGCAAAGTCGAATTTGTACATCAACCCATGACAGGAAAGACTAAGCAAATATTAGAAATACTTTCGACATTATTCCATATTATTATGAGGATCGTCGAAGTGCGTAGATTTTGAAGAGCAAAGAGATATTTTTAAATTTTGGTAAAAGAAAAATTGAAAATCTTGAAGAAAGCTAAGAGTTCTTCTCCTCCAGTCTGTTTCTTGGACATGAACAAACGCATAAATCTAGGAAACCCTAATTGCATCTACGTTAAACGAGAAGTAAACAAAACATTAAAATCTGGAATCGACGAGATTCAGAAGTCGTCGGCCGGAGAGACATTATCTGCATTATTCCCGGCTTTAGAGTTTACCGATCACCACAAGGCTGTGCACATCAAGTTGAAAGTAGGAACCCTGTTGAATAAGCACTCTCGGCTTCGTCTCGCGGGTCGAAATCAAAAGCGAAGTGGGAGCCGAAGCTGAATCTATGCCGTCTGGGAAATTCCAGGTCCAGGGCGAGAAGGGCGGTAGGTGGGATACCGGCGCCGGCGTCGCCGTCGGTTTGGATGGTTCAGAGTGCTGGTTAAACTCAGGAAGGGGAGCCATGGACGCGCGTTGGCAATGCTCGTCGCTCATCTTCTCCTGCGATTGATCGCTATTCTCAGTGCTGGATTCAAGTGTCGAAGAAAGACAACCTTAGGTCGCTTTTATAGATTACGATCGAGTTAATTCTACTTCGCCTAGGAATCCTTTTATGAAAAAATCAAGTTTAGATATAACTGCGATTAATCCTCGTATTTGCGAATGAATAGCAGCACACACTAAAATCCGGGGTATTACAAACAGGTCCTCCAATTGTAATATAATTACAAAACCACCTGTTTCCTCTGTTGATTTTCTTTTATATTGAGCATAAAAATAAATAACTCTCAATAGAAGAATAGCAGAGGCTGCTAATTGCTACCAAAATGGTGAAAATACTCATGATTCATTCTTAAATTTTAAAACTAACTATTGTTACTTTGAGCCATCTTACTAGGAAAATAAAATCAAAATTAAAATAATTAATTAAAAATACATGCATCATCCAAGATTTATTAAACTTTCTTTTCTAGATTTATCGATTCTCTTAAATATATACAATTGAAATGACTTGAAATATTTATCACATATGTAAACTATAATAATAAGATATTTTGGAAAGTTTAGTAAATTTTAAAAAAAATTATTGTCAAAATTAAAATAATTAATTAAAAATACATATATCATTCAAAATTTGTAAAATGTTTAGGGTGAACTCTTCTGATATTTACGTAAATATTTAAAAATTATAAAAAGGCAAACACATCTTTTTTGTATGTATTTATAGTATTTTCTTTAAAATATGTATATTGTTAAAAATTCTTATGATTTTGATATTTTGAGAGCATATTTCTTTTCAAATTGAGGTGCAACTTTAATAAAAATATTATAAGAGTCTATAGTCGAAGTTTTAAAATATTCGTATAATGTAAATATTTTTTATAAATTATTTTAAAAATACTCGAACATGTCGAGTGATTGACAACATGATCTGAATATCTCAATTGGGTAGAATCACTGCACAATAGCATGGAAGTATTGCAAAGAGTTTGGGGAAGAGAATGAGCCAACGCTAATATTCTAATTTGCTCGCAACGCTAGTTGATTGTTGCAGTCAATAATCGAGAAATCAATTATCTTAAAACAGAAATTCGAGAAAATCAAAACCCAAGCTTTGGCAAAACTCTGCTCAGTAGAAGAAACCAAGTACTTTGCCACCAACATTCTTCCTTCGTGCTTCTTCGTGATCCATGATCCCAGCCGATGTAGTGAGCACGATAAATCCAAACTGCATATTTTTATTTAGATGTCACAGTAATGCATTCTATGGAAAATAAACCATCATAAGTTTTGAATGTAAGTAACAAACAATGACAAAAAACTGGGGATTACAACCATTGAGAGTAATCCAGTCGCAGCCCTCATAGATTTTTGGTATGGAGCAATTTTAGGGCAAAGAAAATAACTTAATCACTCTCAATTGCATGAGCTCCTAGAAGAGTATGCTATTATCTATGATAACGGTAAGTTTATCCTCCAATTTCTTACAATTCAAGTTTATCTGACGATGAGATACTCATCAATTTGTACAATTATTGATAAACCTAACATTACACCATATGCATAAACAATATGTTATTATGTAAGATTAAAGTGTAAAATTAAATGATAAACCTAACATTTATTTCTCTAAAACACATGGTTTAAGTATAGTGCCATATCTGGTCAGAGTCATATGACACTCAGAAAATCAAAGACTTACCTGTCTGGAGGGCAGGAGTCTAGCAGTCCAGCCTTCAATCTCTTTGACACCAACGTCGAATCGAGGACTAATAACTCCACACTTGTTCAGTCTTCCATTCAGTTCGACAACAATTTTTCCGGCTCTGTGATCATCAACGTACTCAAACTCACCAATATATCCTACAAGTTATAGAGAAGTAGATTATAATATGAATCAAACATAAAAAAAATAGTCCAGAAAGTGTTACTGAACAAACCATGCTTCTGCATAACCAGAAGAAACTTAATGATGACTTTAGATGATGGTCTGATCATGACCTGCCTTTTCCCCTTTTTCTCTGCATTGTACATGCTCTTGAGAGCATCATTCAGGACACTGACTCTAACCATCTTCCCAAGTCAATGCTACGTTAAAATATATAAGAAAAACCGGTATTACTCCAACTGTTGAAATTATTCATCGAAGCAGTACGTTGCAACCAACTGGGAAAATTGTTTGACAAAATTGCTATTCCCATTACAAAATGCGATTTGATTAATAGCTAAGTGCCGTAGCAATAATACATCTGATCTGATGTCTAATTTCAGAGTTTTAAGTTATTTTCGTAGCACAACCTGACTCATGATGAAGAAAATAGGCTTTCTGATCCACAGTTTACAAGCTAAATGATACTAATAATAAATTGCGCATCATAATACCTAAATCTCGATTCTAGAACACAGAACCAGTTATAAACACAGATGCTACCAGGTGAAAAGAAAATATCTCGCAGACGCTCATTCCGTTTCAGGAGAGCATAAAAAGCAGACGCACAAGAGAGATATTCATCTGAAACTAAGAAGCTTCAAAGCCTTACCTGAACAAAAATGACGGCACAGAGAGAAAGAAAATGAAGGACGGAACGGAAGGAGGCAGACGGCAACTAAACTAGGGTTTCACTTTCAGCGATGGAAATAACTAAAAAGTGAATAAAACTGGCGAACCAATCAAAGACACTGGGCTTTAATAGGAGCATGTATGGGCCTCATCTGGGCCGTAGTATGGGCCTGGGCCTGAGCCTGAGCCTGAAATTTGGCCTGATTATATTTTCTGTATTATAGTAATCGTATACAGCTAGTTCATTACGCATCAAGATCGCTCATCATCTTCATCAGTCTCCGGTTAAAGTTTCAAGATTCAAGGCTGAGTTTCGCCGCCGGCCAAATCCATCCAGCAATCTCCGTCGTATCCAGGTTTGATGTTACTTTGTACGAGAGCTTTTCTTCGGTCGAATGAGGTTTTTCTCTATCATTTTCTGCAAGTAGTAGCTCCAACCTATCTTTGCTAAACCACTAAAAATGGCGGACACTCTTTCTATTCGGCGCCAATTACGTGCCACCTTGTTACGTCTGCCGCTCATGCAGTTTGATCATCGGCTGGAATGAACATCTCGTGCATCCAAGGATCGTCCAATCAAATGCAAGCACACGGATTGCCATCCTAACCGTCAAACAGAGATCCAAAGGTTTAGGATTATTCTTGTGAATATTTCCTTATTAGTTTTTGTCTATATAAAGGGCATTAGACTCTCATTGTAAAGCAGAGAATTGATTGAATGAAAAAGCCGAGTGCCTTATTCAATCCAGTTCCTCACGACCCTTTCTTCTCCGGTGCGTAATATCCGGCCAAGTTGGCGTCAACCCTTGTGAGCGTGACCGGTGCGTCACATCCGGACGTGAGCGAGGTCTACCGAACTTGTTCTACTCGATCGCCGAGTATTCAAGTTGCCTCACCCCACCTCCACTTGACCTTCGAGCCACCACCATCCCACCTCCCGAGCGATACCCTTCGACCCACTTCGACCATCTCGAGATTCCCTCGAGCCATCTCCACAAACCCACATCGACGCTTCCGCAAACCATCCACCCACCGACCCCGTGGAGCCGAGTGCGCACCTAACGCACCCGTTTTTCACACCAGTGCCCAGAAGCACAGGGCATATGAAAGTAGAAATTTTACAATGTTTGAAAAATACAGCATAGAAAAACCTCAAAAGCTGCTAAGCACCATGATCAACCTCGTCCCTGTAACTCGGAACTACGCTCGAGCTTACAAGCAAGTCCCATGAATAAGAGCATAGTAAGTGAACCGAGTTGGCTCAAGCCCTCTTCTCATCATGTCATTCCGCAACTCGACAACCCTGGTTAGATCTCCATTTACACAGCAGCCATGAATCATCATGTTATAAGCTAGTATATTAGGCCTTACACCCTTGCTCAACATACAATCCCAAATCTTAAAAGCTTCATCCATGGAACCCCTGATACAATACTCGTGAATAATCGTCGAATAAGCTACGCAATCTGGAGCCATACCTTTCATCACCATCGTGGCTGGAATCTCGGCAGCCTCTCGGAAATTACCTGTTTTGTAAAAACCTTTAAGGAGAATGTTGTAAGTGACAGGATTCGCCAATGACCCTTCAAGCAATTTCTCGTGCAATTTTTTTGCTTTCTCCATGCTTCCTTCTTCGACTAAGCTATGGAGAAAACAACCGTACGTATAATGATTGGGAAGAGCATAGCCACTAAGCATGCGCTTATGAAGCAGCTTGGCTTTCTCTTTATATCCGGCTCTGCACAAGCCGTTTATCAAAGATGTATATGTTACCACAGTAGGAGCGCAACCTTCGTTGATCATTAAATCCAGAAAGCCGAAAGCCTTTCGAAGATTTCCTGCTTTGGCATAGCTATCGATCATACTCGTATATATAATACTATCCGGCCTCGATCCTATATTGTTCATCTCTTTTAAAAGATCCAATGCTTTTCCTTTGCTTTTCTGTTTTAGAGCTCCATAGATTAACACAGCATAGCACACTAAATCCATGGCTACTCCTCTTTCCATCATCTCTTTCCGCGCAGCCAAGGCATCCCCGATTCTGCCTCGCTTGCAATAGCCGTGCAGGAGAGCCGAATAGCACATCTCGTTCAACTTCCGATGCTGCATATGAAGGTCATCAACAAACTCTTTCGCCTCGGAAACTCTTCCCGACGAACAAAGACTGGTTATCAATGGCCTGTACGTAAAATTGTCCAGTATTAGGCCTATTTTGGTCATATCGTCAAGCAACTCAAAGGCTTTCGTGGTGTTACCTAGACATGTCAAACGAGCGCCAGCTCGCTCGTTTGGCTCGGCTCGGTAGAGCGAGCCTCGCTCGAGCTCGGTGCTCC
This sequence comes from Begonia fuchsioides, assembly GCA_003255005.1. Taxonomy (NCBI): domain Eukaryota; kingdom Viridiplantae; phylum Streptophyta; class Magnoliopsida; order Cucurbitales; family Begoniaceae; genus Begonia; species Begonia fuchsioides. Next base: position 151,497 of record QAOC01049459.1, on the reverse strand, counting down.
GGCTCTTGAGCTTCGCGAGCCCGAGCTACCGAGCGAGCTCGCGAGTTGGGCTCGTGAGCCGGGCTCGCGAGCTCGCACTGGCAGACGTGGCCACTGGCCGGCGTCGGGCTCGCGAGTCGGAAGAAACAGAGAAGAAGTAGAAGAAGAGCGCCGAGCTCGCACCGGCCACCAGCCGACGTGGAGACGCCCGACGCCGTCGCCGTCCTCACACCCAACCCCAACGCCGACGCCCGACTTCCGACGCCCAAGCGCCGTTCTTCTGGATCGGCCGACCCAACCCCGACGCCGACTTCCGACGCCCGTTCTTCCACCCAATCGCCAGTCGCAGAATCGTCGTCAATCGTCGGTCGCATTCCATTTCCACCCAATCGACTTTCACAGAATCGCCCCCAATCGACTTCCGACCGTTCGCCCTCATTCTGCGAACGTATGGAAATTGGAAACGAAGCTTCAATCCTGGCGACTGGCAGAGATCTCACCGACCGTTCGCCCCCAATCGACTTCCGACCGTTCGCCCCCATTCTACGAACGTATGGAAATTGGAAACGAAGCTTCAATCCTTGCGGCTAGCAGAGATCTCCCCGACGCCCCCAGGCCCCAATCGCCATTCGCCCCCATTCTGCTCCCCGACCGTTCGCCCCCAATCGACTTCCGACCGTTCGCCCCCATTCTGCGAACGTATGGAAATTGGAAACGAAGCTTCATAAAATGGAAACAAAATTTAAAAAATATTGGCTTGACATTCCTAATATATTTTGTTTTGCATGCATATTGCATCCTACGTTTAAATTAAAAGAAACGTGTTTAATGGTGGATAAAATTTCTGCTAATTTAGGTGTTACCGGATCTTGTGGAGGCACTTATATGCTTAAAAGATTGGAACGACGCCGTTACAAGAGATCAACAACGAGAAGACGACATAGTAGAAGAATTTCAAGATTTGGATTTTGAAGACTAGATTTAACTTCCAATTTTAAACATTACATTGTAATTTGTATTTTCATATTTTTTTTCTTTATCTTGTATTTTACTTTTGACATTTTTGCACATGATTGACAATTAGATGAGTGTCAACCTAGTTGGGATGCATCTAATATGTAGTGATGCAAATGTCAAATTAATATATTAATTTGTTGAGATGTTTCAATTTCAATCACATTTTTTTTTTGCATGAATAAAATAAATTTTCCAACAATACCAATAATAACACATATGTTTTACAATATAATTTTATTTTATTTTAGCTCGTTGGACTCAGCTCGTTTGGCTCGGCAGGCTTGGGCTCGGGCTCGGCTCGTTTGGGTCGTGGCTTGCGAGCCGGCTCTAGCCACAATTTTTTGAAAAAAGCTCGTCAGGCTCGGCTCGTTTGGCTCGATCGGCTCGTTTGGCTCGGTGAGCCGATTTTTTCCGGCTCCAATGGGCTCGAGCCGGCTCGTTTGCCATCACTAGTGTTACCATCCCTACAATACCCTTCGATTAACACATTATAAGTTACTTCGTTGGGCGCAATATCGAGTTTGGACATTTCAACAAACAATCGATATGCCTCGTCCATTCTATCCACCCGACAAAGACCCGAAATAAGAGCAGAAGTGTTTGGAGCAATGCCCTTACCCGTCATTTCATGATACAGCCTAAATGCCTTCGCAATTTGTCTTTCTTTGCAGCATCCACTAATCAAAGAAGTATAGCTTTCAATAGTTGGGGCTATTCCTCTGTCAATCAGTTCTGTGAAATGAAACTCAGCATTGCCCAAGCTCCCAAACTTGCACTCGCCGTTAATCAAAGCATTGTAGTGATAAACTGTTTCTCGAATTCCGGCTTTCTTCATGTTGGTAAATAGACAGAGGGCACCCTCCGGCAGAGTGAATCTGTCAAAATCGCGTAAGTGACATCATTTGGAACCAAACCCGTTGAACTCATGCTCCTAAACATTGAATATGCTTCGTTGAATTTTCCATCTTTGCGCAAAGAATTGATTAATGAATTGTAAACAAATCAATTAGGCCCGCCCGTCACCGAGTTTACTAACCTTGTTAACTAAAGCTAAAGCATCTTCAATCTTAGATTTTCTTCTCAACCCCTCAATGACAGCTGAAAGGGCAGCCTCGCTCGGAACAAATCCAATCTCGATCATCTCATCCATTATCTGCAGGCCGATCTCAAATTCATCAACTCCGAATAACCCGAGAATTATTGAACAATATGTAATCAAATCTGCTTTTAATCCTTTAACAAAGAGCGAGTTCTTGATATCTATGGCATTTTTATTATTTCCTTAGCCTTTGCAAAATCTTTCAATTCACACAAACATCGGACCACCACTGTATATATATACATGTCAGGCCGACCACCTCCTTCCATGAATTCATCGAATAGCTTCAAGATTTTACTAAAGTTCCTGACTTTCGCAAGCCCGTTTAAAAGGGCACTCAAGGTTCTCACTTCGAGTGACAATTGGTGTTCTCTCATTAAATCAGCAACGAGAAGACCGTTAACTACCATCTTGTTCTGCATATAATTCTGAACAAGTAAATCGAATCCTGAACTGGACGAGAAACAGCATTCTCTATATGAATCCAAGAGACTTTGAAAAACCTCTTTTGCACCCAATCCGCGGAGCAGAGGGTCTGAAAGAGGGAAGAAGAGGGCCAAAACAATTTTTTTTTAACAAGCGCATGAATTAAGATACAGAAAGACGCCGTCGAGTGGTTGAAGTTTTGGTGCAAGCCTAGAAAATTAAAGAATCTCAAGGCTAAACTGGGATCATCGATGGTTTGAATCAAAACCCTTTCAACGTGGTGAGGCGTGAAACTTTTGGCAATGAAAGGGTTGTTAAAAGCGACATTCCAGCTTTGTTTTCCTCGCACGATGTCTACCACAGATGAAACCAACTGTGAATCTGCTTTGTCGAAGTGCACATATGAAGAAAATAATCTTCTTTTTTTCCAGAAGAGCGTGGGATTATGAAGGGCTGACGAAGATGAATGACGTTCATCGAAAAGGGTAACAGAAAGTAACATTTTTGCTCAGATTAGAGCCATCTGCAGGAGCAGGCACGAGAGAGGAATCGGGAGTCGACGGGAAGAAGCAGGCGCCGGCAGAAACGGTATTTGATCAAAATCCTTCTTTTGATACTTTGGGCTTGATTTGAGCCCAAACGAATTTAGCCCATTATATATCATTTTATGAGTAAAAGATTCTACAAAATTATTCTTTTTCAAAATTACATATTAAACGTCTAATTTACCAGGTAACTCCTTAAAGTTTAAAAAATTAGTAAATGATATCTTATCGTGAATTGAGTTAATTAAGTTTTTTTTTTTTTTATAATTTTGATTTTGATTTTTTTAATTATTATATATTTTCAATTAAGATGCTCAAAAATAAAAAAATAAAAATGAAAGCAAATAAAAAATTAAATTATAAAAAAAAGCACAATAACAAAGATTTAATATTTCTACGTATGTTGATAAAACTTTATAATTTAATGTGTTAAAGGATAAAAATATATTAATCATTTAAGATGTGAAAATTGTTCATCTTTCAAGGTGTCGATACATACCATTTAAAATTTAAAGTATCACATAAAAGATACATTTAACTAGTGTCTATTGATAATCACACAATCAAATACTAAATTTTTTATATGATTAAAATAATTTAAAGCTTAATATCAACTAAAATTTACAGAAAAAATTGCCTTCAATTTTCGAAAAATAGGTCAAATCGGGCATGAGTTTTCAAAAAATAAAATTTTGCCTCAAAAGACGCATACTCGGATGAATCATTTGTCCGATCGTGCCTCACTCGGACAAATGATTCATTGATCGGACGAATGAGGCGCAATTTTCGAAAAATAGGCCAAATCAGGCATGAGTTTTCAAAAAATAAAATTTGGGCTCAAAAGACGCATACTCGGATGAATCATTTGTCCGATCGTGCCTCACTCGGACAAATGATTCATCGATCGGACGAATGAGTCACGCCTCATTCGTCTGTTTCGTGCCTCACTCGGACGAATAATTTGTCCGAGTGAGACAAGTTATGCGTCCGATAGCCAGGAAAACTATAAATTTGTTTTTTTTCCTCATTTTTTACCATTCTGAAATCGTATTGAAATTCTACCAAATTTTTCATTTTTTTTGCAAAAATGAATTTCGGTTATGGAAAACACATTAAAATCGTTGGACAACATCGTGACGATGATGAGAGATCATCACATCCCCGAGACGTTAGAGACCGTCCTCGGGTTCATGATTCGCCATTGTCGATAGATCCACGACGTGGCGAATTTCATTCACTTGCAAACGGGAGAATGTTTAACGAAGTCTTCTCGGTACGGTAGGTAATATCACCCAGACAAGTTGTATTTGTAGCATTTGAAGGCTTGAGGATCCGGCAGATAGCTGTTGGCATCGGTTTGCTCGTCATTTTTGAGTTATCAGGCTCATCAGCAGAGCGATTAGTGCGGCTCTTTTACGCGAATCTCGTGGTAATTGAGGGCAATGGTAATTCAATGACATTTATATTTGGGCGGGATGTGGTGATTACACCGGAGCACATCAACCGAATTATCGATTATTCAAATGAGTCCGAAGATGGGCAAGAGGAGATGTATTACAACTCCGCTCAAGCTGCACCTTGTGTTGTACAGGTGTCCGGATTTAATGGTGGCATTCGAGCGAGCCGGCGAGCGGGCTGGCTCGAGCCCGTACCGAGCCCGGCACCTCGGCTCGCTCGAGCTGGCTCGTGAGCTCGGTAACACCGAGCCAACCGATCCGGCTCGCAAGCCAGCTCGCGAGCTGATTCTATAAGCTTGGAATACCTGGAGTGCGGTCGACACTTAGTGTAACCGCATTCGACACTTAATCGACATTTTAAGTTTTGTAGGTCGAACGCATAAGAAGGTGTCGACCGCTAGATGTTCCAAAAATTTTTAGGTGTCGACCACGTTTATATATGTCGACCGCGAAGTATTTTTCGTTAGTGAAAGTGTCGACCGCCGATATCAAAGGGTCGACCGGTAGACGACAAAGTGTCGACCGACGTTGTAAAAAGAGTCGACCGGTATAATGTAACGGCTAGAATTTCCATATTCAACGGAAACATCTGGTCGACCTTGTAAATACTACAGGTCGACCTGAGGTAGCTGTTATGAGGGAATTCTATAAATTGTAGGAGTTAGTCGAGAATTTATTACTTGAAAATCTTTGTGCAAATTGTTGTCAAGTCATCGCGCTCAAAAGCCTTCTAGCTGTTGATCGTTTTACTCTTTCATTAACAATCATCAACAAATCGGTGAACGATATCAAAGTAGAGTTTTTTTTAAAAATACTTCATTGTTTGTTATCGATTCACCGCCTAAATACGTAGAATTAGGGGTGGGCGTCGGATCGGATTGGATCGGATTGTTGCCGATCCAATCCGATCCGACAATTTTTGGATTGGAGTTTTGGATCCGATCGGATCGGCTCCAAAACTCCATCCGAATCCGATCCGATCCGAAGCTATTTGAAGTTATCGGATCAGATCGGATCAGATTGTTCATGAAGCAGACTCCGCGGAGGATCCCCTGTTTTCCCTGCAATCCGAGAACCTAATCCAAAATATTTCATCCAAGATTCAAACTATCATCCAATATTCCAGACATACAACATAATCCAAAAATTTTGAAATGTATTCGTAATCCAAAACAATTCATCCATAATTCATTATAATTCAAAACTATCCATAATCTAAATACATCAATAATCCAAAACGATAATGTTTCATTCAAAACCAAAAGTCCAGAAACCATACAAAATAATCATACCATACAAAATAATCATAATTCGTCGTTTAGAGTTCAATAATCGGCTCTACGTCTCCCCCGGTTGCATTCTCCGTAATTTCTACAAAAACACGTAAAACATATTTATTAATATAAAATCAATAAACAACAATGTTAATAAATAACTTATAGTTGAAATATACCTTCGTCAATCGTTTTGTAATCTTCTAATACCTCCGACAAAAATGGAGTTTCAGATTCAGAACGGATCCAACTCTGAGTGCATATAAGGGCCTCCACTGTTTTTGGTAATAGAGAAGTGCGAAATGAGTCAATAACGCGACCACCACAACTGAAAGCTGACTCCGACGGCACTGTAGAAATCGGAATAATTAACACATCCTTCGCTATCCGACTCAAAATTGGAAATTTATGGGAATTCAATTTCCACCATAGCAAAAGGTCTAGAGTATAAGAAATTCTTCTACAGCATCGTGTAAGTAGACGTCAAGTTCCAACCTACTAATTCTGGACTCCGTAAAAGATGACCCGACGTATAATCTAGAAAATAAAAGATCTTTTAGTAGTGGTGCACTAACATTGGACGAACTCGATGGTTCGTCACTTGAACCTTTATACTCACTGTAAAGTCGGCGCAAAAGAACATCCACCTCGTGATAATATTCACGCCCCCGCTCGTCCCCCATAAGAATGGTCAAACAAAGTTTTAACATATTTGCTTTGCATCGAGGATCCAAAACAACTGCAATCCACATAAGGTTATTCATTTTCTCGACGTCGCCCCAATACTTGTCGAATTTTGCAATCATGCCATTAGCCATTGAGCTCAACAATGGATTAGAACTTTCGACATGCATTTGAATATTAAGCTTCATTCGACATACCTCACTAACATACATGTTGGAAGTCACATACGAGGAACCTGATACTGCAACCGTCGAATCATAGAAAATTTCCAAGAATTTGCTAAATTGACGAATATCCACTCAATCTTCGTCTGTGAGAAGCCTTTCTTCTCCCATATATGCCAAGAACTGAGTGTCGGGTTCTACAAGTTTGTCGAATGCAGCTGCATACTTCTCAGCTCTTTCCAACATAAGGTATGTCGAGTTCCATCGAGTAGGCACATCAGATGTCACATTGCCCTTAAATGTGATTTTCATCATGTCAATGTAAATTTTGAACTTCAGTAAACGTGCCGTTGAGGATTTGACGTACTTCACCGCCCTTCGTACTCGACCAATAGAAGCTTGATGCTCTTTAAGCCCATCATTCACAATTAAATTGGTGATATGAGCAAAGCATCGCACGTGAATGAAATCTCCATCCAAAACCAATCCATTGCAATGTCGCAAACTCTTAACCATATGTGCAATGGCCACATTATTAGAGGAGGCGTTGTCTACCGTAATTGTGAACACTTTCTCAATCCCTCAATCACGCAAACAATGTTCAATTAATCTTTCAATGGTTTCTCCTCTGTGGTCATCAATCTGCCGAAAATTTATAATTTTCTTTTGCAATTTCCAATCTTCATCGATAAAGTGGCATGTCAAAACCATGTAGTTTGTATTTTGGGCCGACGTCCAAGTATCCGTAGTCAAGCAAACTCTCTGATTACATCTCATAAAATATTCTTTCAACTGTTGTTTTTTCTTCTTGTAAATGCTCTCGATATCCCTTGACAACGACCTGCGCGAAGGTAAATGCGCACCACTTTCTAAATCCTTCTTTTTCAACCATTCTCATCGGGAGTTCATCAGTTATAATCATGCTCGCTAGTACTTCACGCGCTTCTGCTTGCGTAAAAGATGATACAGAAGAAGAGCTTGCTTCTCCTTTAAGCTGCGTAAAAGGAAATTTCTTCTATAATTGATCTGTGGCCAACCAATACTTGTTGCAACTCTTCAAATGTTTTGTCATATTTGAACTTCCCGCCTTCTTCGTATGACAGACATATTTTTTGCCACAATGGTTGTAGCTAGCTCTCGGATCCTCCGGATCACATCCATAAACCAATGTGAAATGATCCCAACATGCAGCCCTCAACGCTCTTTTTCTTGGATTAGTGGCAGGCTGAGTAGGATCGGTAGTTGTAACAGAGTTGTAGATGTTGATTGTATCGTTGTGTCGATAGTTGCAGAAGCTGTACTTTCCATTTTGCAAAAAAACATCCAAACCAAATTTAAAATTCTCAAATAACTTAGTCCAAAAAAATTCTAGAATATTTGACATTATTTCTAAGGTATAAAGGTATAAACGGATTTGCACTAAACATAAAGTCTCGGGTTTCTTACTATATAATTATATTTCACATATTCACAATGTAACAAACCATGATTCATTTATTTGCATTTTGCACTCACTAGATCCGACCCAATCGGCAACAATCCAATTAGATTTGCAGGACGCCCACCCCTTTGCAGTTTGCACTAAACCAATTCGACGGGCTAAATGCCTGATGTGCAACCAGAGCACATCACGGACACCATCACGGCCACGGACGTGATCCCGACGAGCACGGGTGATTTTTCTAACTTAGTTTCTCATTTTGCAGGTCTCTTAGCCTCAGACATACCGACCGAGCATGATCGGGAACGGCCCAAGCACTCCGTTACTTGGTGCTCGGCCATGGTGTGCAGCGGGCACCAAGATCGCACACACTTTGTCGGACTTGTCGCTTTTCACTTAACCGGGAAGGTCGCGTGTACGGCGATCGGCAAATTGGCTCGGGCCAATTTAGAACGGGGTTTGCGGAAGCGTATTGTGATGGGAATAAGGAGGTTTGGTGGTGGAAATTCGGTAAAGGCTCGGTAATTTATGGAGATGACTCGGTGGTGAAAATATGGACCGGAATCGGCTTGTGGAGGAGTTTGAAGGCTCGGGGATGAAGATGGTGAAAAGAGATGGATGAAGGCAATTCAATACTTGAGCGATCAAAGTATTGAACTCGGTAGACCTTGAATGTCTTCTCGGATATGACTCACCGATGAACACTCGAGGGTTGATAACGCTCGGCCGGATATGACTCACCGGAGGGGAGTTATCGAGAGGGAGCTTCGATCCTTTCGGGAAGAAGGTGCTTTGCACAATTTTTACTAAAATTCTCTCTATTGAATAATGAAAACGATTACAATACTTAAAGAAATAAAGTTGAACTAATTTGCTAAAAAGAAGGAAGCTTTCGGCCTTTGGATTGATCAAACGCTCTTCGTTGACTTCATGTCCTTGATTTGTGGTCGGAGGATCGGTTGGTTCGAAAGTAGACCGTGGTTGTCTTGAGGTTGACCGGTTGACCGAGAGGGTGCGTCGGCATGTGCGGAGCTCCGAACGAATGGAGGATTGGCTCGAGCCAATCTGGATCCGGGGCTTCTAAAGTCTCCTCGGTGGTCAATAAAATGTAGCGCACGGTCTGGTTCTTTGATGGACCGGTGATGACTCGAGTTGGCACGTGGTGCGTCTAGGCGGGCCGAGCCGGCGGTCGGTCATGTGCGATCTTCAAGGGATCCGAGAGTTTGTTGAGGAAATCCGTTGGTTGAAGATCCTCTAAAGATTTACTAGATGCTCCAAGGATTTGGTGCATGAAAATCCCTTGATAGTCGTAGGTGGTTCGGTGATCGACCGTGCTCGTGCGTCCGATGGATGATCTACGGTCATCACGAAGATATGCTCGTGCCAAACTTGATCCTCTTCCTTATCTTAACCAAACAACCAAAATACTTAAAGATTAAGTAAGTTTGGCCGATAGAATTTGGCTAAGTCTTCGAATGGGCCGATGGCGGGCCGAGCCTCGTGAGGGACTCGGTCATCTTGGGCTTCTCGTCGTGCGTTGAGCGTCTTCTATCTTTAGACTTCAATCTTTCCTTCACTAAGTCTTCTAAATGCGAAAACAAACTAAGGTGGCCGGGCTCGGCGTTGAGTTGGCCGAGGAGATGGACTCCGTGGAAGACCGCGCGATCCAAGGGGATCGGACCGTGCGTTCTCTCACGCCAAGCCACTTTTGCGGGCCGAAGCCCCTAGTGGACTTCGGATAGTCCGACGACCGAAGCTTGAGTGGTCGTCGGGTCGGGTTCGTGGAGCGGTGTCCGTTGGGTGCGGGGCGCGTCTCGGTCAAGAGCCCCGGTTGCGTCGTGGGTCGGGCTGCCGGGTGCGCCGTGTCCGGGTGCGTCACGCGGGCTGCTGGATGCGCCGTGTCCGGGTAATGTCGGACACGGTCCGATGCGCGCGTCAAGGCCGGGAATGACCGAGCACCAAGTAACGGAGTGCTTGGGTCGTTCCCGATCATTCTCGGAAGGTGTTTCCGAGATCAAGATACCTACAAAACGAGCAACTAAGTTAGTAAAATCGGGTGGGCTCGTTGAGGCTTGATCCATGATGTGCTCGGGTTGCACATCATCCTCCCGGGGTACTTGAGGATTTGTCCCCAAATCTATCCCCTCATCCTCCAAATCGGTAGGATCATCCTTATCATCCAAGTATGGTGAGAGATCTCGGACGTTGACCGTGGTGGTAATGCCGTATTCGCCCGGTAATTCGAGCTTGTACGCATTCGGATTGACGCGCTCGGTCACTCGGAAAGGTCCGTCGGCTCTTGGCAGCAACTTAGCGTGCTTATGCTTAAAGTACCGAAGCTTAAGCCACACTAAATCTCCTTCTTTAAAAATTTTCTCTTTTCGGCCTCGGTTGGCCGCTTGAGCATACTTGGCATTTTTCTTCTCGATCCGCTTCTTAATTCGCTCGTGCAATTGACGGATCTTCTCGGCCTTATCATGGCCGTCGGTGTTGGTATGCTCCTTGATCGGCAATGGAAGTAAATCCATAGGTGTAGATGGATTAAAACCGTAAGCAACCTCAAAAGGAGTCATACCCGTGGTGTTGTGGCGGCACCGATTGTAGGCGAATTCAATGAACGGCAATTGAAGATCCCATGTCGAGATCCTCGTGTCCACCGTGGTTCGGAGTAGTGAGCCGAGGGATCGGTTGACTACTTCCGTTTGGCCGTCGGTTTGCGGGTGGAAGGCCGTGCTAAAAAGTAGCTTGGTGCCGAGTCGTGCCCATAAGGTCCTCCAAAAAGTGCTAAGGAACTTTCCATCTCGATCGGACACGATGGAATGGGGCATGCCGTGAAGCCGGACAATTTCCTTGAAAAATAGCTCGGCTATGACCGTGGCTTCGGCGGTCTTGGCACATGCAATAAAATGCGCCATCTTCGAAAATCGGTCGACCACGACCATAATGCAATCCTTGCCTCGACTTGTCCGTGGGAGTCCGAGGACAAAGTCCATGCTAATGTCGTGCCATGGATGGTCGGGCACCGGTAAAGGCAAGTAAAGACCTTGGGGTAATGTTCGGGTTTTGGCCTTTTTGCATGTCGCGCACCGTTCCACAAAGTGGTGCACGTCCCGAAATAGGTGAGGCCAATAAAAATGCTCCTTAAGCATCTCCCAAGTCTTTTTCTCTCCAAAGTGGCCCGCAAGGCCGCCCCCGTGAGCCTCGGTGATGAGAGACTCTCGGACACTTCCTCTCGGGACACACATGCGTCCTCCTCGGAACAAATATCCATCGTTCACGTGATAACCAACCAATTCACCCTTGGCGGCTAATTCAAACCGTGAACCAAAATCTAGATCATCCTTATAGCAATTTCTCAACCAATCTAAACCGAAAAAGCGTACCCGTAATTCGGTGAAAAGGATGCTCCTCCGTGATAGTGCATCGGCCACCACATTAGTGTCACCCTTTTTGTACTTGATAATATATGGATACTTCTCAAGAAATTCGATCCATTTAGCGTGTCTTCGGTTGAGTTTGCCTTGCCCCTTGATAAATTTGAGAGCTTCGTGGTCGGTGTGGATAATGAACTCTCGGGGCAGCAAGTAATGTTGCCATACTTCGATGGCTCGGATCAAGGCATAGAGCTCCTTGTCATAGGTCGAGTAATTAAGTGTCGCGCCCTTGAGTTTCTCGCTAAAATAGGCTATCGGGCGGCCCTCTTGCATCAAGACCGCTCCAATACCTAAGCCGGAGGCGTCACACTCTATCTCGAAGACTTTGTTGAAGTCCGGAAGGGTTAGCACGGGTGCTTCACAAAGCCGGGCCTTGATCGTGTCGAAGCTTGCTTGACAAGGCCGGGTCCATGCAAACTCATGGCCCTTTTTGGTGAGCTCGGTCAAAGGGGCCACAATTGTGCTAAAGCCCTTGATAAACCTTCGGTAGAAATTAGCAAGCCCATGAAAACTCCGAATATCCGAAACACTCTTCGGGATGGGCCAATCTCGGATGGCCGTGATCTTCTCGGAGTCCACTTCCATGCCGCTTGCCGAGAGCACAAAGCCGAGGAAGTGTATGCGGCTTTGGGCGAAGGAACACTTCTTGCGGTTGCCGTATAGTTCCGTGCGCCGGAGTGTCAAGAATAGCCGCTCTAAATGCTCAATATGGCTCGGCATATCCATGTTATAAACAAGTATATCATCGAAATAAACGATAATAAACTTACCAAGATATTCACGGAGCACATGGTTCATAAGGCGCATAAAAGTGCTCGGGGCGTTGGTGAGGCCGAATGGCATGACGAGCCACTCGAATAGCCCGTATCGGGTCTTGAAGGCCGTCTTCCACTCGTCGCCTTCGCGCATCCGGATTTGGTGATAACCGGATTTCAAATCTACCCGGGAAAAGATGGCCGCTCCACTAAGCTCATCTAGAAGGTCATCGAGCCGTGGCATAGGAAAGCGATATTTGATGGTAATATCGTTGATTGCTCGGTTATCCACGCACATTCGATGACTACCATCCTTCTTCGGCACTAGGAGGGCCGAGACCGCGCATGGGCTCAAGGACTCTCGGATGTAGCCCTTAGTAAGTAGTTCCTCCACTTGCTCTTGCAAGATTTTGCTTTCATCGGGATTGAGCCTATACGGTGGTCGGTTCGGCAATGAGGAGCCCGGTTGAAGATCAATGTGGTGTTCGATCCCGCGGAGTGGTGGAAGACCGTCCGGGAGATCATCCGGGAACACATCCTTGAATCGGTCAAGCAATGGGCGCACGGCCTCGGGAATAATTTCCTCATCCGATCTATCGGGCTCTCGGTGTAAGAGCACGATAATCGGGCCTTCTTGGCCGAGTGTGCGCGCCAATTCCTTTCGGCCCATGAAAAGAGCCGTCTTGGCCTTGGCCTCTTTTCGGTCGGCCTCGTCCTTGGCAATTTGGGCCGGTGTCATGGGAGCCAATGTGATGCTTCAGCCATCCATCTTGAAGGAATAATGGTTGGTGAAGCCGTTATGCATAACTCGTCGGTCAAATTGCCATGGTCGGCCGAGTAGCAAGTGGGTGGCGCTCATCGGGACCACATCACACGTGACCGTGTCTTTGTACGTGCCAATTGTAAAAGTTACCCGGGCTTGTTTACTTACCCGGACGTCTTCACGGTCGGTGATCCAGCGCAATTTGTAGGGCGTCGGGTGTGCGGTCGTGGGCAGCGCCAGCCGCTCGGTCAGCTCGAGGGACGCGACGTTGGTGCAGCTCCCGCCATCGATGATCACCGAACAAAACTTGTCCTTGATCATGCAACGGCTATGAAATAGCGTCTCCCTTTGTAATTCCTCGGGCCGTGGCTGTGTAGAAAGAACTCGTAGCACCATAAATATACTTTGCTCTTCAAAAGCACGACAAACTTCTTCTTCGGTCGAGGTTGGATTTTCCTCGGCCGAGGCGGGTGGTGTCTCGTCGTCGCTCACGACCTCCTCGGTATCCTCGAGAACGGTCATGACGCGCTTATTCGGACATTGCGCGGTCATGTGTCCGCGTCCAAGACACTTGAAACATCGGATTTCTCGAGCCCTTTGTGGATCGGCTAGAGTATCCGATGACTTAGAATCCGTGGCCGGTTTCGGGGCCCATGGTTTTGGCGCTGGCGTCCGATCCTCGATCCGTGGCGCGGGCCGGTATGGCGTTGTGGGCTTCGGGGCGGGTCGTTGAGCGATAGCTTTGCCTTTTCTTTTGAGTTGCCTCTCGACTCTTAGGGCCATTTGAATAAGCCCATCAAATGATTCTACGGGCTGCAACTCTACCACATCACCAATCTCATATCGAAGGCCTCGAATAAACCGTGCCATGACTTGTTCCACGGGTTCGGCTAAATCACACTGAATCCGTAATGTCTCAAAATCCGTAAGATAATCATCCACGGTAGAACTTCCTTGGCGGAGACTTTGAAGTTGTAAAAATAGATCTTGAAGGTAATGGCTCGGTACGAACCGTTTCCTCATCAATTCTTTCATCAATCTCCACGAAGTAATTTCCTCCTCATGTGCTCTTCTTCGTTGAGTCCGAAGACTAGTCCACCATAATGAGGCATAATCCGTAAGTTCTAATGATGCTAATTGAACTTTAAGCTTCTCGGAATAATTATAAAGGTCAAAAATTTTCTCGACCTTTTCAATCCAATCCAAATATTTATCTCCATTGGAGGCTCCATTAAAAGAGGGTAAGTGTACCTTGGGGAGCTTCCATTCTTCATTACGATCCGAGTAATTATCGGGTTCATACTCATAATCCTCTTCGGATCGGTCGGAGTCGCGCGGGCGTGCGCGGGGTGGTCCTCCACGTCCCGGTCTTCGCCTAGGAGGTGGCGTAGGCCGTGCCGCGTGGGCTTGTTCGCGCTCGGCCATATCGTCGAGCCGCTGGAGCATTGTATCCATTCTTCGATTCATAGCTTCGAATTGCTCCCGATTATGGTTCTCATGTTCCCGTTGGTCTCGGGGTCGGAGAACATGGTTTGCTCGCTCGTGGCTTGATCACGGGCGACGTTGTGAACGGCGCCACTTCGAGTATTCATACCAAAAATTCGAATAACTTGTAAAAGGTATAAAAATCGAACCTTTAGCTCTGATACCAAGATGGTGTGCAGCGGGCACCAGGATCGCACACACTTTGTCGGACTTGTCGCTTTTCACGTAACCGGGAAGGTCGCGTGTACGGCGATCGGCAAATTGGCTCGGGCCAATTTAGAACGGGGTTTGCGGAAGCGTAATGTGATGGGAATGAGGGTGTTTGGTGGTGGAAAATAGTGAAAGGTTTGGTAATTTATGGAGATGACTCGGTGGTGAAAATATGGACCGGAATCGGCTTGTGGAAGGGTTTGAAGGCTCGGGGATGAAGATGGTGAAAAGAGATGGATGAAGGCAATTCAATACTTGAGCGATCAAAGTATTGAACTCGGTAGACCTTGAATGTCTTCTCGGATATGACTCACCGATGAACACTCGAGGGTTGATAACGCTCGGCCGGATATGACTCACCGGAGGGGAGTTATCGAGAGGGAGCTTCGATCCTTTCGGGAAGAAGGTGCTTTGCACAATTTTTACTAAAATTCTCTCT
>QAOC01049459.1:108272-135682 GCA_003255005.1 Begonia fuchsioides | reverse complement strand
GGTCGGACACGGTCCGATGCTAGCGTCAAGGCCGGGAATGACCGAGCACCAAGTAACAGAGTGCTTGGGTCGTTCCCGATCATGCTCAGACGGTGTTTCCGAGACTAAGATACCTACAAAACGAGCAACTAAGTTAGAAAAATCGGGTGGTCTCGTTGAGTTGGTTGAGGCTTGATCCATGATGTGCCCGGGTTGCACATCAGGCCATTCCCGACCCCGACGCGTACACCGGACCCTGTCCGACCGTACCCGGACACGGCGCACCCAGCAGCCTGACCCGCGACACACCCAAGACATATGACGCACCCGGACACGGCGCACCCGGCAGCCCGGCCCATGACGCAAACGAGGCTTGTGACCGAGACCCGCCCGGCGCCCAACGGGCTCCCCGCGACCACGACCCGACAACCCCGATCGTCGGCCCCGCCAAAGTCCACTAGGGCTTCGGCCCAACAGCACACGTGACCGACATGGGTGAACGTACGGTCCAAACCCTTTGGATCGAGTGTTCAACTATGAGCCCTATTTTCGGTCACGCGTAGAAGATTTCCTTTCAGCAAGCATTTAGCCTTAGAAGATGAAGGAAAGCCAGCCGAAGAGGAAGAGAACTCAACGCACGAGCGAAAGCCCACGGTCAAGCCTCGGCCCACCTACGGCCCATTCAAAGACTTAGCCAAATTCTATCGGTCAAACTTACTTAATCTTTAAGTATTTTGTTTATTTAGTTAAGGATAGGAAGATGATCACATTGGCACGAGTAGATCTTGATGAGGACCGTAGATCGCCCATCGGACGCACGAGCATGGCCGATCACCGAACCACCAGCGAACCACAAGGGATTTCCATGCACCAAATCCATGGAGCAGCTGTTAAATCTTCAAAGGATCTTCAATCAACAGATTTCCTCAATAAACGCGCGGATCCCTTGAAACTCGCCCGTACCCAACCGCCGGCTCGGTCCATTTAGACGTGCCCACGCACACACCTGAGTCATCATTGAGCCATTGAAGAACCAGACCGTGTGCTACGTTAAGTTGACCTCCGAGGAGATTTTAGAAGCCCCGGATCCAGATTGGCTCGAGCCAATCTCTCATTCGTTCGGAGCTCCGCTCACCCGACGCACCTTCTCGGTCAACCACGCGCACCACCGGTCCAAGCTCCAAACCGACCGTGCCATTCCTAAGTGAACCAAGCCTAAAGTCAACCAAAGGCTTCCAAAGGCGTTCAGAGCATCAAGGGCTTAGCTTTACTTCTTAGTATATCTTTAGTAGATTTGTTATCTTTTACGTTTTTGCTTATTTAAGTGTAACACTTACATTTGAATCAACAGAGTGAATTTTTAGAGAAAAATTGTGCAAAGCACCTTCTTCCCGAAAGGTTTGAAGCTCTCTCCGACGAATACACATCCGGCCGAGACCGTCAACCCTTTGCACGTACGTTCGGTGAGTCATATCCGAGTGCGGGCGAGGTCTACCGAGGAGAACATTTTGATTGCTCAAGTGTTCAAATTGTCCAACCATTCCAACATCAAAACTCGCAAGAGTTTATCCAGTCCATCCCACGAGCTTTCAAACCTTCCCTTACCCGAATCCACCCATAATTTCATCCACCGAGCCATTCCAATATTCACCCCACCAAATACCATTATCTACATCACAATACGCTTCCGCAACCCAAACTCACAATTCGCACGACCCGATTTTCCGTTTGCCGTACACGACGTTCATCTGAGCCCCGTGTGCGCGCATTCGCCAAACCACGGTGCGCCGACCACCCCGGAAGGCACATCAATGCCTAAATAACTAAATCTATCCACTGTTTTTCCTAACTCACAAATGAAGATACTCACAAGTCACAAATCACAAATCCGAGAGGGCTTGCGTCGGGTTGGAGACTATCATAATTCATAGGTTCATACTCAATTCACAAATCCGAATCATCAAATTATTAAGACTATCATAGGTTCATTCCTTACGAAATACGAATCACAAAGCTCGGGTTGGAGTTTGTCGGGGTTCGTCGGTTCACGGGGTTAGTTGGGTTCGTCGTCCGCCTCTCGGGTTGGTCGCGGGGTTCGCCGGGGTTCGTCGCGAGGTTTGTCGGCTTCGTCATCGAGGGTTGGACTTCGGCGTCGATCGTCGGGGACTTGGGATTTCAGAAGGGCAAAGGGTTACGACTTACGACTTTGGGGATTTCGGTTTTGCAATTAGAAAGTATAGTCAATCCGAATGTCGGATTGGATCGGATCAAATTGAATCCGATAACGATCCGATCCGATAAGAAATCCGATTGTCGGATCGAAACTCTCATTTGCCGACTGAATACCCTTGTCTCATCCGATCCAACCCGATCGGATTGTCGGATTGGGTCAGATCCGCCCACCCCTACGTAGAATTTGAAACGTTTCCGTCTTCCGATGATGAGGTGCAAGAAGTTGCACCTATGAATCCGGCATTTTCCGTCGGATTGACACACACATCTGCACAAACATCTACGTCCGCCCATCGAACCAAGAAATCAAAAACGTCAGAAATTTGAAAATATTTTGAAATCGTAGAAGTGAACGTAGGAACAAAAATAGAAAATATGACACAATGCAATTATTGTGTCAAGCATTATGCTTATGAATCCACCACTAGCACAATGAATCGACATTACAAAAAAAATCACGAGCACTTGCACTCGAAAGATCGTATGCAATTGCAATTAAACAATCTTGGTACCGAAAATTTTGTTTATTCACGAGCACTAGCCAGATTATCATTTTTGAGGTCGATTCATGCGTCAGATAGTCAAACAGATATTTTTATGAAGCCAAGAGCGAACGAGCTCAACGTGGTCGCTCGGGTAATCTAGAACATGATATCTTACACCATTCTTCCTAGGGCGGACATCGCGAGCTGGTAACTCATATGAACTTATATATTATGTATTGTCTTTATACTGAAACTCGGTTTAACCCGAGATATTTAATTTTGCATATGGACGAACATCGCGACTGTTAATGGCAATACCTGAAGTTATGATAATATTATAATCTTTACGTACCGTCTCCATTATAGATGAGATTTCCCGCATATGTTGACTCTTGAACCTATCAACATATGTGACTGCCATTCATTTTTCTGATGCAAGTCGATTTTTCAATACTCGAGCGCAAGTATGATTGTCAACTAAAGTTTTAATTTGGATTGTTTCTTCTCCATGCATCTTTGAAGTATAAAGGCGTCATGGATATCCCTCTACACATAGTATTGTTAGTCTCTTTGGACACTTCTTTTGAAAGTGATCTCATATCTATTTGATAATGCATTCTTCGTTATTTCATCTTTCAAATCTTTAATAGATGAATACCTTTTACCGAGATAAAGTTCGCTCTCGGCCGCCACTGGCAAGCTCAAAACTTCGGCTGCATCTTCATCTTATGATTCACGTGACGTAATCAAAGCCATCATATTTGCCTCATCTAAGAAAGATTGAACCTCTACATCATATCCACAGTCAAAAGATTGCAAATGAGGGACATATGTATTAATTTCGTAAACCCAATCCATATTTGATTCACTTTCTTCTGCTTCATCTTCCTCGTTATTCGTCGCTTCTAACCACCAGTTGCTTGAGCTACCAGTCATTATAGCAGACATAAAACTGTTTTCGAATGTGTGATTTTCCATGAGAAAGAATGACGAATTTATAAATTTTTTTGGGCTATCGGACGCATAACGTGCCTCGCTCGGACGAATGATGCATCCGAGAGAGGGATGATCAGACGAATGACATGAATCAGATGAATGATGCATCTGATCGGATGAATCATTCGTCCGAGTGAGGTACAATCGGACGAATGATTCATTCGAGTATGCATCCAATGAGTCCAAATTTTACTTTCTAAAAATTTAGGCTCGATTTGGCCTATTTCTAAAAAATTCAGGCCCAACATTTGTTTGTTCTCTAAAATTTATTAATTCGGAACTACCCAGTAAATAATTTTTAATTAATAAAGATTCTATGATAAAAATAGTTTTATGAGAAATACAAATACTTGTGTAGGATGCTCTCGAATTCCTATCATACGGCCACGCTTGTAGTTCTTAAGCAGGCTGTATATCCACGCATCAATCTAGACCGTTGGTAATAGCTACCTTCAAATACAATCGACGGGTATTGTGTAATCACGTCATGCATCTGTGCCCACTATTTATATCCAATCAAAATCACCCAAACCTTGTTATAAAGAATCACAATGTTCCTACCTATCATCAAAATCCCAATTCGATCTCTACTTTTCCCGATCTCGTCGCCCTTTTGGTTCCTATCTTTGTGTTTCTACGGAAATTTGTTATGGCGCCGAAGGCCGAGAAGAAGCTAGCCGAGAAGAAGCCCGCCGAGAAGAAGCCTGCTTCCGATAAGGCAGCGGAGGAGAAGAAATCTGTCGCCGAGAAGGCTCCGGCAGAGAAAAAGCCGAAAGCTGGGAAAAAGCTTCCTAAAGAAAGCGGACCGTCTGTTGGGGACAAGAAGAAGAAAAGAGTGAAGAAGAGCGTCGAGACATACAAGATCTATATCTTCAAGGTGCT
This sequence comes from Begonia fuchsioides, assembly GCA_003255005.1. Taxonomy (NCBI): domain Eukaryota; kingdom Viridiplantae; phylum Streptophyta; class Magnoliopsida; order Cucurbitales; family Begoniaceae; genus Begonia; species Begonia fuchsioides. Next base: position 131,108 of record QAOC01049459.1, on the reverse strand, counting down.
CAAGCAAGTTCACCCTGATATTGGAATCTCCAGCAAGGCCATGGGTATTATGAACAGTTTCATAAACGATATCTTCGAGAAGCTTGCGCAGGAGTCCTCCAGACTTGCCCGCTACAATAAGAAGCCGACGATCACTTCCAGGGAGATCCAGACAGCGGTAAGACTTGTGTTACCAGGTGAATTGGCCAAGCACGCTGTTTCTGAGGGGACCAAGGCTGTTACCAAATTTACTAGCTCTTGAATCCACCAGAGTAGGGTTTTTGTGCAAGTCTGGGATGATGGGATCGATCCAGTGTTAGGTTATTATGTTAATCTAATTTTGTAGTGTTTTTATATCGTTTTGAACTATGTTTCTGTAACTACTTCTCGTGTTTGGTGAAGTTAAGTATGATGAACTCCATAGGTTGTCATGAAGATCATTCGATGTCTGGGTTTGGTTCCAATTGTTTTGATATTTTTCATGAAGATCATTCGATGTTCAGGGTTAGGTTTCGACTGTTTTGAGATATTTTACATCCCAGTTGGATCTGTCTTCACCTTGAAATTGATAACCGAGTTTCACGTTTTGCTCACATAATGTTGTTTGATTATCTTGTTGCATCTTCTCATTTCAAAGTTTCATTGTGAAAACTTTCAATTGATCACTTAGGACTTCGTTATCAGTAATTGTGGTTGGACTGGTGTGCGAATGGGGAAGTAAACCGGAAGAAATTAGTGAAAATTCTCTATGTTCCGTGTCTGAACAATGTGTTTTCCATTGGTAATTTGCTTGTATAATGATGTTGAACTTGTTGGAATTTCTTCTCTTATGATTCAGAGCAGCCGGTATTGTTGTTATCTTTTGCTGTTTGATCTTAAATTGGTCATCTTTGAGAATTTACAAAACTCAGATTTGAATCAAATTATTGCTATGGTTTTTGTTTATTGGTAGATGTTTAAAAGAAACTGAATGAATTTCATTCTAAAATGGAGTACTAATGTTATTCTAACCAGGATAGGACTGTGGTTCGTACAAGGTTTCTTTTTGTCTTCTGGGTTGGTTTTACGTAGATCGGTTTTGCCCCCTCATGGTTCCAATTTCAGATCTTAAGATCGTAGTTCACAATTTTGTTTCCACTTTTTATTTTTACAAATAAAAAACGTGAAAGGAAAATCAGATAGTAGGTTCGAAATTGACCCAAAAGCAAATGAATCGTAACTTAAAATCTAGAAAAAACCCAGCGTAAACGGCTAGGGTTTAGGCTACAAATAAACAAACTCCAATCCTACCCTTATCACTCAAAATACTAAACAAAGTACAATGAAAAAAGATATCTAAAATCAAAAAATTGTTAAAAATTTATGAAACTTTCTGGATTATTGTATCGAGATATTTATTCTCAAATCGGATTAAATTAAGTTTTTTACCTTTTTTATTTTGAACTTAAAAGAAACTAAAAGTCACCATAATTTATGAACCGGATCCAGTCTGGTTCCAGAAACCAGACCAGACGGCCTACTCCTACGCATTACTCGATCTGGCATCTGCTGCTAAGGCTCCAAAAACATTCATAATTTAGTGATTTAATGTTTTTGACTATTTCTAAGAAGGGTAGTAATGTCATTTATTTTTAGAAACGGGGTTAAAACGTGGCCTCCATTTTGCATCTTCCCACTCTCCCGAAGCGGAGCATCGATGAAGCAGAAGCCTTCTTCAATATCATCGCCTTTCTTCTCTTCATCTTCGGCTCCCAGGATCCACTCTCTTGGCCATGCCTCCTCTCTTCTTGCCTTCTCCCTGGCTCCACATCTCGCCCTACCGACCTCTCTTTCTCTCCGCCATCGCTTGGACCACCATCTTACTGCTAACCGTCACCGCCGCTACGTTTGCGCCGGAGCTTGCTTTCATCAATGCCGTGGTACGATCGTCGTCGTTCTCCAGACTCTGTCACGGAGAAGGATTTGTAAGAATTCCTCTTGAATTCCCTGGCGATATTGCTTGCTTGCCGTCCCCCATGGTGATGAAATCGAACCTGGACTTTTTCATCCCGATCATCTTCCTTGCCTTGACAGTTGCCAGTTCGGCGTTTTTTGTTCGATTTTCGTTTTTTGTGGACGTTCAACTGCCGGATGATCAGAATTATGAAGATACGAGGTAGCCAGGCCGAGAGGATTACGTTTGATTACTTCATTCCGATTCCACATTATTTATGCTCTTCCGGCGGTAATAACTAATGTTTCTGATAAGATGAATGCTTTTAATCCATACCTAATTCTGAAAGAAGTCTGCTGCATAGAACTGGTTCAACACTCGAATTTCGAGCTTCATTTCATTTATCATCACTCTTCTTCACCGAATTGGTTTAATGCATATTCTTCTTCATAATTTCGTTATGAATCTACTTACTTCATTCGCTAAATAGGAATAATAGAATCAAGAAGTAGGCCATTATTTTGGCAATTAAAGTAATGAAATTGCTTTAATTGTTATGAGCAAGAAGCTGGGAATCAGAAACGGAGATTGAATCCATTCACAGGCAGATTTCATTGGAAGAAAAAACAGAGTCCAGCAACAGCTAATTGTACAAAATAAGCTAACCGCCAAATCCATAGAGGGTCCTTCCTTGCCTTTTGAGAGCGTAAACGACATCCATGGCCGTCACCGTCTTTCTCCTCGCATGCTCTGTGTAGGTAACAGCGTCGCGTATCACATTCTCCAGGAAGATCTTCAAAACGCCTCTGGTCTCCTCGTAGATCAAGCCGCTGATTCGTTTGACACCGCCTCTACGGGCTAGCCGCCGAATCGCCGGCTTGGTAATGCCTTGGATGTTATCTCTAAGGACCTTCCTATGGCGCTTGGCTCCTCCCTTTCCCAAACCTTTTCCTCCCTTTCCCCGGCCAGACATTCTGTAGCAGTATAATAGATGGAACAAGATAACTGTTGGTCTTCGGAATCTTTTCAATTTATAGACTCGTTTATCTAAAATTCGTTGATCTGGATTTGATCAAGCGTTGAAATTCTCTATCCATGTAATGTGTTAAGATTGTATCTGAACCGTTGAATAGATTGAAATGAACGCTTTACATACTAGTAGTTTGTGTTTCTTTCTAAACTGTTAGTTTATTTTTGTTAAATTGGCCTTACACAAACAAACAAAGTGGCTGTAGTTTAGTGGTAAGAATTCCACGTTGTGGCCGTGGAGACCTGGGCTCGAATCCCAGCAGCCACACTTATTTTTTAATTCTATGAACATAGCCAGAATCCTTTCACTTTTCATGTTTCAATTTTTAATGTAATATTAGATAAGGTTTAAAAAATAAACAAACCAAATTGACCTCAAAGTTTGGCTCGACTCTAGAGCCGTTGGGCGGTTTAGTTCGGCCCATTGCCCACAAGATAATTACACTTCAGCATTTTAACCCAATTCTAAGCACTATCACATTAACGGCTCAACCACAGGGCCCTGTGCTTAAGCCAGAAGTCTAAATACTCGATCTACCATTAGTGCATCACTACGAAAATAAAGATGACAATGAGAAGCGTTGTTAGTCCGGTGATTGATAAGAGTGCTGTCTTAGACCTTTTGATACTTCTCTCGAGTCTTTCACAATTCACATCATCAAGGCAAGAAGACTCTGTTTCCAGGTTCATTCATTCCAGCGATGACAGCAATCAAAGCCCACAACATGATGATGCTGATTATGGCAGTTCTTATCAACTGATCACGACTTCCATTCAGATTTGAATCCATGTCATAATTATCATGCGGAAAGATCGAGTCTTGTCTTTGATTTCTGTCTCCACTTGGCTCCATCCCTCTATGTCTAGACATACCTTTACTATTTGATGCACGTTCGTCGAGTTTTGAACATACTGTGCAGGTGCATTTGCCGTCGAGATATGATGGTAGAGTTTGGAGGTATTGAGCGAGAAACTTCTTGTACGTGTCCCCTCCAATTTTCAACTTTTGTCTAGTAACTGGCTTTAGAACCTGAAATTGTGTTGTAGATTATGATTTATATGTTGAGGAGTTAGCCAGGAAAGGTAAAGATTTGATTAAAAAAAACTTGAACTGTTGGTGGAGAAATGATGATTATACCTGAATAAAAGTTTGAGCAAGGACTCGAACAACTGAAGGAAGCCGTATGATGAGCAAACAGCCAAGACGGTTTGGGAAATGATCTTGCAAAAGGTTAGAACATGATTTCATCATTTTCATGGGAAATCTGAAAGGAGATAAGCCTTCACAATCCAGTAAAACTACGATTTCAGGGCTTTCTTCGTCAACCAAGTGAAGGACTCCATGTTCTACTTGAGAAACTGCAGTACCATAAAAAGGTTTCAAGTATTAAATCAATTTGTAAAGAATTGGAAGACATGAAATGGTTTAAAGCATCAAATATGAAAAAAGAAAAACTGCCACAATCAGCAGCATCATGTTGAAATGTTGCAGGTTCAATGATTATGGCAGTTCTATCCTCGGCAGAGACAATAGAGTGACCTCCTGCATCACTCTGACATAACATGCAAAAAATAGATTTCTATTTGCCTTATTACAAGGATCCGACTTAGATTGGTACACAGACTATTACCAGTGGAAATATTAATCATAATTATGGGATCCAATCCATGATTGTATCACAAACTGATACTTGTCCGAAACCATGAATCTTCTGGGGTGGATGGATGCAGAAAAAGTGCACTAGGAATAAGAGGCTTTCAAAGCAGTAAGCAAATATTTGTGAAAAGGTGGAAACTTGTAAAGCCAAATAACAACGGAGTTACTTCTAAAACCAAATGTAAATCTAATGCATTTTTTATTGGAGTGTCTTACAGAAATCTCAAGAAAATCAATTTTCATAGAGTAAAGAAACATACTAACTGCTTGAGCGAACCGAGGTCTCTCATGAGATGGCAAGATGGTGCAAGTTAATCCAAGCCTTACTATGAGGCAAGGCCGATGCTTCACATCAAATCCATGCCAAAAGACCATATGTGACCATTCTTCTAGTTCCAAATCTGAAAGTATATGATAAGAGTCTCTCCAAGTAATGGTTTTTTTTATTGATGACAGTAAGCTTGCAAAGTCACCACTTGCAGCGGTATAGAATCTCCGAAGTTCATTCTCGTTGAACCTGCATTTACCTCAAAATATATTAGTTGGCTTCGCTACCAGCAGAATACTCATCACATTATTAAATACCCCATAAAATTATCTAACATTGAAAACACTAACAATGACAATAATAACTTGCAAAAAAAAAGTAATCGACTGAGAAACAAAATTATGCCAAGAAACAAACCTGTAAATTTGTATTACATGACCATGACTTAAAATATGAACAAATTTGAGATTGTCGAATCATGTCATTACCTGTTGGGAAGTGTAATCCCTTGACTTTCCAGCTCCTTGTAAAGATGAAGGAGCCAATTCTCAGCAGAGATAACACGAGGAATTCCATTTAGAGTCCTGAAATTACACAAAAAAATTAAAAAGGGCGGGATGAAGGAGCACCAATAGTCCAATACTAACTTGTTCACACACACAAACATAGACACACGCACACACATATATATATAAAGAAGAAAAGACCTACACTTCCTTCGAAAATGGATAGCTAATTTTTTTGGTTGCTAGTGCTCAGCTCCGTACCTTGTATCGAGACTAATTGGTGTAGAAGATTCTTCTGACTGTTCTTCTAAGCATGAAGTAGTATTACTAGCATCCTTTGCAGGGCTACACTCAGGATGACAAGAGAAAGAAGTAGCAATTGAAATTATAAGCAATGGTCTTGATATTACCTGGAATAAGTTGAGATTTTTGCTATTATTTAAATCTTAAAAATAAGACCAAATTCTGAGAAACTCAATAAGTTCTGCAAAGTAAAATAATATATGTACTTATAAAGGAATCTTGCATGCAAATAGGCAGAAGCAAAACAAAATTCCTGCAGTGCAAAACATGTTCCAAATTAATAAAATGACAATCTAACTCAACTATCAACACAGCCATAGAAGTGCATAGCATGTCAAAGTACCAAAGACTTCAATTCTGATTGACAATTAGTATGTGATATGTTTTTGTTGCCTTATCTTATCATTGAAGTTCAGGGGTGAGAGATAAGTATTCATAATTTTGGGGGAAACATGTAGCCCACACGAGAAAATACATATAAAAAATGAGAGCATAGAACATAACAGTTGAAATAACAACCAGAATTACTTCCTTCTATTGACTGGAAAAAGTCAGGACCTATCGGATCTGATAGGTCGATTGTAAATAATTGTACCTGCATCCCCTTCACTAGTCCTTTAAAGGGAATCCATTTCTGAATCCACTTCAATGGAGGATAGCATACAATCTGTAAGGCCTGTAGACCACGCCAAGCAAATGGAAATTTGGCTCTTGAGAGCCTCCGTACTGTTTCAAGTGCAGCAACCTTGAAGAAAAATAATGCAGCATCACCAACAGCACCATTCATGCCTTTGCCATGATTGAATGGAACAATGGTATTATTTAATATACGTTTTGAACGAGAAGTGGTTAATCCTTGAGAAGTTTTTTTCTCACAGTCGAGATCATTTGCTTTGAGGCCTTTTGCTGAACCATAACTAAGTGAGGAGTCTCCGCCCATTTTGAAGAACTTGAAAATGAAATGAGCTCTCTCGTTTGGACTTAATTGACCAAACAAAATGTTGACTGAGATTTGATGAAGCTTCTAAAGTACTCCCAAATAGAACCCAGAAATCCAAACTGAACAATGAACATCTGAGAAATGCTAATTGAGATTATACGACCTTGAATGACTGAGCTGCAATTAAGATGGTCCTCACCTATTAAAGCATTGCAATATTAGCAAAAGATTGAACTAAGCTTGGAAATTAAGCTTTTCGAATAGATAATTAATGGTGGTGAATTATTAACAATCTTTTTTAGTAACCTCACTTGTGAATATCTAAATTTTTAATCGAGTAATTTTATGACAATGAAGTGATTTAAACTTAGAATCTTTTCGTCTTGTACCATAATAAATTCAACAACAACCCAAAAGCTTAAGTTCTTGAGCTCAAATTAATTAATCATTTATTTTCTTAACAAATTATAAACCAAAAAAAGCAGATTCTCCAATGGAGTATGACATAAACGATACTAGAAAATTTGTAATCACACCATGCTATTAAAAAGGCATTAATTTAAGAACCATCTGTTTTCGATCAATAGAATTAAAGAACTAGATTCACATGATGCAAACAGGAAATTCTATACAAAATTACATACTCTCGGCCAGTTGCGCGTTTCATAAGAAGAAGACATTAGGGCCGAGGTAAGAGAGAGAACGGGAAAACAAAGCGCGCTCAACCGTGACAAATGCATTGTAAATCTAGCAGCAAACTTGGAAAGGAAAAAACACATAAATTAAGAAGCTAATTCAAGTCAAAATAGAAGAAAATCTTACCCGAAACAATCCGTTCACTTTCTAAGCAAACTAGCGCACGATGTCTCTCCAAACAATGAGATCATGCTCGAAGAATAAGGGTTCCAAACAGAGGGCGATCGATTATTTCGAACAAGTGGAAGCAACTGAGCTCCCAATCGCGAGATCAATCGAGAGGAACCGTCAATTCGCCATCATAATAATCGATTTCATAATCGGACGGTGAGTGAGGTTGTGGAAAGAACAGGTGCGAAGCGGGTGGCCCAGCTCGTAAAAGTTACCCGCCTATTAATTTACACGTGTCGTCCGGGTGACATTTAATGAGATTATTATTTAGCAGAAAATGAAAATAAGCAAATTCAAGGAAAATATAAGAATTAATAATTGAGTGTATTTATTTATTTTGGATGGTTTTGTATTTTCTGGCTTGTTTTTACTTTATCTCTTGAGTATTAATAATTTTTAAATGATAATATTATGCCAACTAATTCAATCATATTTTTCTCTTTGTTTATATTCAGTTTTTAAAACATTTAATGAAAAAGAACCGAATTAAAACTAAATACGGTATTATTTTTAGAAAATAATTGTAAAGAAAATAAAATTATGGGGTGATTGGGTTAAGCCCATAAAATGTTTGGGCCAAATTTAGAAACTATAGTTTTAAGCGGGAACAAAGTTGAATTTTAAAGAAACAAATGGGTGGATGAGCTGGATCTGCCAGGTCAGATTCATCCGCCAATTAAATCGCGGCCGCGGCAGCGGTGGTGCTTCTCTTTCGTCATCAAGAACAGTCTCGGAAAATTCTGGAACCGCCTAGTCTGTTCATAATAATAAGAGGAAAGCGAGAACCTCAAGAAGCAAAAAGATAAGAGAGGCAATCTTTGCCGTCCAAATGTAGCGATCCATCGGTTCATAACCGTCTCGAAGAACATTCCAGATATCGAAGCTAGCTTTTTAAAGTGCCTGCCTCGTGCAGGCATGGTCATTCTTTACATGTTCTTGCGAAGTTCTTGGCGATTTATTTCTCTTGCTTGATTGTGCATTTTTTGCTTTCTGCGAGTTACTGCGAGCTTTTGATTAGCTATGGCTGGGAAAGGTGAAGGACCGGCGATTGGAATCGATTTGGGGACGACGTACTCGTGTGTTGGTGTCTGGCAACACGATCGTGTGGAGATCATAGCCAATGATCAAGGAAACAGAACCACTCCTTCCTATGTTGCATTCACCGACACGGAGAGGTTGATTGGGGATGCCGCAAAGAATCAGGTCGCCATGAATCCCATCAACACTGTTTTCGGTAAGTCTCTGTGCTCAGATCTTGGATCCTAGTGTGCTGTTCAATTTCCGTAATGAACTTCCTAGTTTACATGATATGGCGATTATTAATTGTTAGCCTGTTGTAAGTCTGGTGTTTAAGTTTATGGGATTAAGAGATGAGATCCTATCTGGTAGAGATGCTTGTTATTATTTACTTCATGATTGTGTACCTCCATACAGTTTAAAGCCTTGATATTTTTTCCCTCTTTCACCAGAATGATGTGTGAATTCGCATAGGAGTAGGTAAATCTAAAAATAGGCCGTGTCAATTTGGTTTGAGCTGAACTCATTGTTGGATATTATGCAGATGCGAAACGACTGATCGGGAGGCGCTTTAGTGATGCTCCAGTACAGAGTGACATGAAATTGTGGCCCTTCAAGGTGATTCCCGGTCCTGGTGATAAACCTATGATTGTTGTTACTTACAAAGGCGAGGAGAAACAGTTTTCTGCTGAGGAGATTTCTTCGATGGTTCTGATTAAGATGAGGGAAATTGCGGAGGCCTATCTCGGAATTACCATTAAAAATGCTGTTGTCACTGTTCCTGCGTATTTCAATGACTCTCAGAGGCAAGCCACAAAGGACGCGGGGGTTATTGCTGGTCTGAATGTCATGCGTATCATCAATGAACCAACTGCTGCTGCCATTGCGTATGGGCTTGACAAGAAGGCTGGAAGTACTGGAGAGAAAAATGTCCTGATTTTTGATCTTGGTGGTGGCACTTTTGATGTCTCCCTCCTTACCATTGAAGAGGGTATTTTTGAGGTGAAAGCTACAGCAGGAGATACTCACTTAGGAGGTGAAGATTTTGACAACAGGATGGTGAACCACTTCGTCCAAGAGTTCAAGAGGAAGAACAAGAAAGATATTAGTGGGAATCCCAGATCGTTGAGGCGATTAAGAACAGCTTGTGAGAGAGCAAAGAGGACCCTCTCATCAACCGCTCAGACAACGATAGAAATTGATTCTTTGTACGAAGGTATTGACTTTTACACAACCATAACCCGAGCCAGATTCGAGGAGTTGAACATGGATTTATTCCGGAAATGTATGGAGCCCGTTGAGAAGTGTCTGAGGGATGCCAAAATGGATAAAAGTACCGTCCATGACGTGGTTTTGGTCGGTGGGTCAACTAGAATTCCAAAAGTTCAGCAATTGCTCCAGGACTTCTTCAACGGGAAGGAGCTCTGCAAGAGCATTAACCCTGACGAGGCGGTTGCGTATGGTGCAGCTGTCCAGGCTGCTATTCTGAGTGGAGAGGGTAATGAGAAGGTTCAGGACCTGTTGCTGCTTGATGTCACTCCCCTATCCCTCGGGTTGGAAACTGCCGGAGGTGTCATGACTGTGTTGATACCCAGAAACACCACAATCCCCACCAAGAAGGAGCAGGTGTTCTCCACCTACTCGGACAACCAACCTGGCGTGCTGATTCAAGTGTTCGAGGGTGAGCGAACAAGGACCCGCGATAACAACTTGCTCGGAAAGTTTGAACTCTCTGGCATTCCTCCGGCTCCCAGAGGAGTTCCCCAAATCACCGTTTGTTTCGACATCGACGCTAATGGTATTCTGAATGTCTCTGCCGAAGACAAGACCACTGGACAGAAGAACAAGATCACAATCACTAACGACAAGGGTAGGCTCTCGAAGGAGGAGATTGAAAAGATGGTCCAGGAAGCCGAGAAGTACAAATCTGAGGACGAGGAGCACAAGAAAAAGGTGGAGGCCAAGAATGCGTTAGAGAATTATGCATACAATATGAGGAACACAATAAAGGACGAAAAGATAGCGTCCAAACTTCCTGCCCCGGACAAGAAGAAGGTGGAGGATGCAGTGGAGCAAGCCATCCAGTGGCTCGACGCAAACCAGCTTGCGGAGGCGGATGAGTTCGAGGACAAGATGAAGGAGCTGGAGAGCATCTGCAACCCGATCATTGCCAAGATGTACCAAGGCGCTGGCGGTGATGCAGGTGGAATGGATGAAGATGGGCCGTCATATGGTACTGGATCTGGAACTGGTGCCGGAGCTGGGCCGAAGATTGAGGAGGTGGATTAAGGACATCGGATCTACTTTCGTAGTTTTGTGATTTTCTTTCCAAGTTTTGTTTGTCAGAACGGTGGAATGGTTGCAGATGTCATGTATTTCTTTAACTTGAACAATATGGTGTAAATTATCTTATGCAGATGCTTGGATCCTCATGAATATTTTAAGACCTTCTTAGATATCTTCTTCCCCCTTAATTTCGAGACACTTAAACAAAAATAAGAGGGAAAGAAATAATCAATACAAGCATTAATTATCACTCCATTCGTGCTTCCCCTCGAAATTAACTATTATAAAAAAAAATCTCGCATTCTTGCATTTTACCACTCAATCACGCCCTTTTGTTCTTAAAGAAAGAATTCAATCAAGAGATGATTTCACAAATTTACTAATCCAAATTGTTGGAAGATGCAATAATTAAAAAATTGATGAGGAAAGAAACACAATCATGAACTTTAACTCAATTGACTGAACAATTAACAGAATCTTATCGATAGGGTGTGTTTAAAATTATTTGAAGTTCAATATGTTTATTACTAACCAAAAAAATTCTATGTACCCACTATAAATATTCTCATATTTTAATAAATAAATTGATATTTACTCATATTAATGATGTGACTGCTCAACTCAAATAGGGCAAGTTTAATTAACAACTGAGTGACCGATTTCATGAAGCAAACATCTATATTATATATACCTTAACATCAAGAGAAAAACAATGCTCATCAAAAGAGAATCAACAAAATCATCTTATTATCCAAAATTTTATCCAAATCAAAATGTTACGAGTAGTAGATATCTGCATCGTTGAAAAATTCTACCAGTCTATCTCATTATTTGACAATCATGACTTTCATACCTCTTTGATTAAGATATGATGCCGAAGAACAATGAAGGAACTGAAGATTTATCAAAAGATCAAACTACTTTCTTCCCCTGTTGAGCCTCTGCAAATGGTAATTAATACTTCCCCATGGCTTCCTATTTTTGCTTGCCTGCATCCGATGTAGGTAGGCGTTTGAGATTCATATTGAAAGGAATTCAATAGACAACAACCTTTTACAGAAATCACCTGAGCATCCATACAGCTATTCAAAAGTTCCTTATTTCGACTGCACTTATCATCACTATTTTGGTTAAGTGCTAAACAATTCAGAAATGTTAACATTTCCTTCATGCAAGGTTTGCTAAGACTCCCAAATTTCTTGGGGTTGATGTAAAGAGTGCCGGCTTTGCGACCCATTCTCTAATTAAAAACTGCAAGGACCATATTTCAACACTCAGCAAAATAAATTTTCCCAAAGGAGAATCACAAATACAATATGATATATAAGAAAAAGGATGGAAAATTTGGACAACTACTACAAGAACTTGTTCTAGGAAATCTTTTCAACATATCCACTTTACGGCCATTCAGTAAAAAATAGAGTAGGAGGTTTTAAGTTTTCATGTTCACGGTTATGGAAAAAATTAAAGAAATGCCTCTCCAGATGTGTGGGGGATTAAAAAAAATACTTTCTCTCAAAACAACCTGGGAAAACTAAGAAGAACAGCCAAAAAAAGTTCCACAATTTGAAACCTCACAACACATCTAAGCTGCTCATACTGTGAAAGCACATAAAATCAGGAAAATATGAAGTATGCAAACAATGACGGACTTGAACGCTGAGGTTGAGAACGAATTGAAGCAATTAGGGAAGCGGAACGAGACAAATAGATCGAATCGAAATCCTCCTACCTTTAATCTTTCATTTAAAAAATCTAATTCTGCTTGTATCGAAGTAAAACGGAACTAAGCACTATTTACAGACACAGAACAGTGTAGATACGCATTTTTTACTATATTCAACAAGGATGGCAGCAAATCTGAATGAAAGAAAAACTCTAAGGAGAAGAATAGTTGCAGAAGATGTTAGAAACTACAACTGAATCGAAAATGAGAAGCCACGTTACCTTCCGATCGCCTGACGTGATTTTCTCCCAGCTGAAGAAAAGTCTCGGCTGATGGAGGAGAAGACGGAATTTGAAGCCCTACAGCTACTGGACAGCCCACTATTATGGACCGGCCAATGGGAGCCTTTGGCCTACCCAACACATTCAGTTATAATTGGGTATAAGAATTATTCTCCAGAGTTAGGGCAAAACCTCCAAGTACTTGTTATCAAAAGGTGGAATCCCCTGCCCCGAGGGCCCTCACACCCCGGCCCGACAGGCTGTGAGAGAGTAAGTTACAGTGACTCAGCAGCACAAGGATGAGAGGCTTTTTTCCTGATGCCCCAAGGAGCTACCCCAACATTGGGGGTAACAACTCTCATACTAGGGCAGCGCAGGATTCGAAACCAGACACTTGTTACCAGATTTGTCACCCCTCGACCAACTGAGCTGAACCCGTACGGGCAAAACCTCCAAGTACTTGATCCAAAGTAATGTGCCCCCAAGCCACGTTATCTTTTGCATTAAATTTAAAAAAAATTAAAAATCATTGAACGAACGGTCTTGTGGCGGTGGGAGCCGTGCCCCGTTTAATTGAAGATTGTAGCATGCGTGTCACAAGCCGACCAAGTCTCAACGTTGAGCGGGCCGGCCGTGTGGGTCACTAACAATTTTGACGAGGACGGCTATTCCTGCCACAAGACCGTCAACTAGGGTTTAATTTTCTCTTGTTTTAAAAGTTGGGGTTCAACTCGTTGGTTTTTGGATAACTCGGGGGCATATTACTTTGGATAAATGTAACACTAACTAGGGTTTAACCTAAACCTTAAAACTTAAAATATACAATTTAAGCATAAACCTCAGTTCCTGAAGTTCACTGGGGGCTTGAATTAAGTTGTATGACAATGTTGGGTGGCGCATGAAACTTTCATAGTAATATCTAGAAACGACGGACCAAAGAAATTGTTTTAGTCTGTTAGTGTGTCGGCCGATCAATTTTCGACAAGTTGCACATATGCCTCTAATCATGTTGAAATGAATTATTCCAAGAAATAACCTTTTTCGGGCGGTCACGTCTTGTCGTGGGTTGTCGTCAAAGTTTAAAATTTTAATTTCAAATTTTAGGGTTTAAATAATCAATTACAAAAATTGTAAAAGTTTATTATGGTTTATGTCGCGCTTCAAATATAATATTTAATTAATTAAGCTTTGTTTATCATATTCAATAAATAAAGCTAAATTCAATAAAATCCCATTAAATTTCATAATCAAGGCGGCAAGTAGGCTTCAATATTTTGGCTACAATTCAATGGTCCGGTAGTCGAATTTAGAGAAAAAACACACGAGCCAAGATATCAACTCCTTTAAGCTTAAAGTTCATTTTAATCCCTCATTTTATCGTCTCTGCAATAGTAAAACTCCACCACGCCATGTTTGGTGCATGGGAACTCATTCCGACGCTCTTTCTCTTCAACTTGACAATCAAGATCGAGCTCTCCCTCCGCTTGTGACACCCTCTTCTTCTTGTCGGGTTTTGTTGGATTCTTGGTTAAATTATTCGACGTAAAGTGAAAAGAAAACACGTAAAAAAAGCTGGTTTCAATAAATAAGGAATGAATTGGGAATTCCACCCGCATCTTGAGGCTGGGCATTATTGTTACCAAAAATCAGAATTCCTCATTTTGAGAGCCTCACATCCCAGCCCGACAGATTATGAGGGAGTAAGTTACGGTGACTCAGCAGTCCAAGGATGAAAGGTTTTTTTCCTGATGCTCAAGGAGCTACCCCAACATTGGGGGTAACAATTTTCACACTAAGGCAGCGCAAGATTCAAACCCAGACACTTGTTAACAGATATGTGATCCCACCACTGAGCTGACCGTACGGCAGGCTTGGCATTCTTGTGTGTTAGCGTAATGGGGTTTGGACTATTTCTTGTCGCCCCCACATTGTTTGAACTTTGAATTTATTCAAATTTCGAACTTTTGAACTTTTGGGTATTGCAAGTTGTGGGAATTAATGATCTTTTTGTGTTTGAAACCGATCGAACGAACGGTGATTTTCTTCTTGTTTAGGTAAAAAAGCATCCCTCCTCTCTCCCATTTTCGACTCTTTCTCACTTCCCCTCAACCACGGTCCAGGAGAGAGAGAGAGAGAGTTGCAGGCATTTAAAATGGCGTAAATGAGTGGGTCAAGAACAGAACAGATGCAGAAAATGAACAATAACGAAGAGATTAACCCACAAGTTCCAAAATTTAACAAACAAAATTGAATTCTTCCTCCGGACACTGTCAGTTTCTGCACTTATTCCCGGGATCCAACAGTGAAGATTATAATTATGCTACATATAATCCATCCTGCTTAGACTAATCTAAACACACCCAGATGAGATTTTCAACCAATTCTTCAAACCAATCGATTAATACAGCGAACAAACAGTGATATCCAAGATGAAGAGATGAATTGAATCACAAGATTGGGTAGAAACTAGGTTTTTTTTCCACTTGTTTGAGAGCTGGTGGAGAAGAAGATAATGGAAGCACCTGGGAAGAGCTCGAATGGAGTGCTGGGTGATTTTGTATCACAATGCTGAATGACCCATCTTTTTCTTCGGCGGCCATTGTTGAGCTTGGGCGAGCTTTTTTCTGAGCCTCTTCCTTCAATCTTCTGTATAGTTTCTCCTCTGCGTCTCTTAAGAACTTTAACTTTGGGGGAGGAGAAGATCGCAACCTTGTCAGCTCATTTTCGGCCGATGATTCAAAGAGGGGATTGAATCCATGGTGCTGATACGAATCAAGAGAGATAAAGGGAGAAGCCATTAATGGCGGAGAAGGAAGAGGAGTAAACAATGGAGTTTCCGCCGCCATAGCGAGATCACTCAAGCTTCTTGATTTCTCATCTTCAGACTCTAAATCTTCCTTCGTTTCCTCTTTAATGGAGCACAGAAATCTTGGAGGGCCTGCAAGATTATGCAGCCTCATTAGCTCAGATTCTACGCCTTCTTCTCCGAAGTTTTTCATAATCAGTTCTGGGTCTTCTGCTTCATCGCCATTGGAGAACAGGTTTCTCGAGATTTCCAGATTTGAATTCGTCTGCAAAGAAGACGACCTCCTCCAACAAATAAACTGAAAGAAATCTTTTGCGTAGCTATTTTCTTTTCCAATCTCTGCGCTGTTCATCACTGCTCTCTTCTTCCACCATAGCAGATAGTAGAGCTCTGCAACAAGAGCGAGGAGAAGACACCCAAAAACTAAGCTCAACCCAATTCCCAACCGACTGAAACTTTTCATTTTTCATTAAAGTTTCACCCCTCCATCCGCCTTCCGCCAATCAAATAAGCAAAAAAAAAAAAACATACAATCAAGATCCTTAAAAAAAACCCAGAACCGCTGGTTCAACTCTGGACGCTGTAGCTCGCTTCGCCTGCAATTAGCTCAACTATGAAGCGGAAGCTACCCCTGAAGACCAATCTTCGCTCAAAATTATATTATTGCCAAAATAAACATATTTTTATGTCATCTTCCACGCAATTTCTTGCTGGGCCGCTTCGGCAGTTAATGTTGATCGGGTTTTGAAATTTAATGATCATCAGAAAAAAAAAATCAACACGTGACACATAATATTTAATTTAAACAAACATGTACGAGTAGATGAATAAATTTACTATGAAGATAGAAATCGACTCCAACTTATATAAATTTATTGAGAAAAATAAAACTCTAATGAGATTTTAACATGAGCTTATCATCTTAACTTAAATATAATTCGAGTCACACCGAACTCAAGCTGTGATTCGTGGAGCGGTTATTGTGTGTAGAACCATTGTTTGACGGAGAAAGTGGAGATTGAGAATGAGGAAATAGGGGGCGGAAGGTGATTAGGCAAATCCAGGACTGGTTGGAGTCTTGGAGAGCAGCTCACATGGGCGGAAGTGGGAACCAAAAGGATAAAGGTCGCGTCACCCACGCACTCAGCCTCGGAATCACTACTCTAATCCAAAATTCAAGCACTTAATTTTGCCTATCTTTCTTTTCGAGTAATCATTTTTTTGGCAAATAATTCGTAATTATGCAATTGATTATTATTTATCAGATAATTTAATATTATTAGATGATCATAGAGCTTTGATCGATTTCACAAGCAAATTTCTTCATGGCAGTAATACAAAATCTATTCAAACTTTGATCTCCTCTCTCCATAAAACAATTTTCCACATCAACAATTAGCGCCTGACATCGAATTTTTGGAATAATTTACAAAAGCTTGTCGAGTATTGCTAGTCCAATGAGAGGTGGGGCTGAGTAGTCAGGGACTGTCGTACTGGTGGTGTATAGTGGGCCCACTTTTGAGGACGAGTAAGACGTCTAATCATGACCGTTGATTGCGCCACCATTTAGTTTCGCCATCGTAAATATCAGTTTTTAAGAAGAAATGGTAAAAAATTGGGAAATATTGGTAAATAGATCGAACAAATTCTAAATTAAAAAAAGCTTAATTTCCATAGCTTCAATTTCCTTGCTATTTTTCATCCACTAAATCAATTTATAAAGAGAGAACAGAATCCTTTTAACCGCGGGCTCTGATTTGCTCGAGGAACGAAAATGGCGGAATTCGATGCCAATCTGGGTCCTCCAATGGAAGATGAAACGCCAGATGACAATCGGAGGAAACCTTTGAAACTCCCCAAGTTATTTGGTCCTACTGTAGTCTCTTTCGTTTTCGTTTTGCTCACTCTATCAGCCCTAACTTTGGTTTCGCAATTCTTCTCTTCCTCCATTTTCCTCCAACTCCCTTTCTCAGGTTTTACACTTTCCTATTCTTTCTCCTCAACTTCATTCTACTATAGTTTGGAAATTGAAGAAATTCCTTTCAGCTCTGATTCTCGTTGGCGTCGCGGGTCTCGGGAGATGGACCAGGCGGCTGATTGGAATCCGTGCCTCCGCTCCGGCTTTCGTTTTCTTCAATATATTCTTCGTTTGGGGATTTTACGCAGCTGTTGTTCGGCAGGGCAGTTTTTCTTGCATCTTCGTTTAATCGCCTTCGACTCTATTGAACTTTGGTGAAATTTGCTGTCTAAATCCTTCTTATTTTTGCCTGAGTTGCAGCAGTATCGAACTGCATCAACATTCTGCTCACTGGACAGTTTATCCTCCTCGTTACCGGTCTGATCAAGTAGGTTACCCCCTTGCTAAGTGGGGGAGAAGGGCTCCTTGAACTTTCCTAATTGATTTATTTGTCCATCTTGTGTTTGTTAATGATCATAATATCTGCCAATGGCAGTATTCTATCAAGTGATCCTGGCTTTGTGTCAAACAACTTACCAAACTCAGAAGAAAACGCCAAGAGATCTGGTTCTGTTGTCGATGATTTTGATGAGGTTAATTTGTAACCTTGCTTGCTCGTACATCCCCCTTTCAAAGATTTGATAGCCTTAAGAACATTGTCTTCTGTAGGCTTCTGCTTCAATGCCAATTGACAGGGCCAGATTCTGCAAGATATGCAAGAGATGGGTAAAGGGGTTTGACCACCATTGTCCAGCATTTGGAAACTGCATAGGTAGGAGTAATTCATGAACAAATTCATCTGGGTATTTGCAAAAATGTTTTGAATCTAGTGATTTTATTGAATCATATTCGTGTAGGTCATGATATTGTCTAATTGTAATGCAGGCGTTAAAAATCATCGTCTTTTCATAATTCTTTTGATAGGATTTCTCAGCACTGAAGCTACTTATGTCGTGTGCTTATCTCAATGTAAGACGACACTTGATGATATACATCTTTCCTCTGATAACTATGTTTATTAAAAAGCTCTTTGTTCGCCATGATTGTGTATACTGCATAAGATTTTGTTGTTGAGCTTGATTTCACACGTGATAAAGACTTAACCAGCCTGCCTTGCTGATAAATGAATGATAATTAAGGTTTTATACACGTTTTATGCCTGGAATCACTGATGATCAAGTGTTTATGCTCTGGATGAAGAACAACCTTGAATGATCTGTCAAAGTCCTAAGTTTTCTTACAGAAGATCAATCTATCTAAAAATTTTATTCACTGCAGCTTTCTTCGTATATGATTCAAGCGGGACAAAATTTCAGATCTTAGATACTACTACATTGGAGGTAGGTAGTCAAATTCATGTCTATAGATTTTCTGTTCAGAAGATTGATCTATCTAAACATTTGTTTTATGTTTGCTCATGGTTTTAGTAGTTTATTTCAATGGATCAGTTTTATCATCATCGTCTTCCTCCATTTTGCAGAATAGTCTTTCTAGAGCTGTAGCAACAGGCACCTATATCTTCTCCATTCTGCAATTACTTTGGCAGGTTTGTATTTTATATTGCTTATGTAATGTGTTTGATTTTAATATCCTCTTCTGTTCGAGATCTTATCGAGTACGGATGCAGGTGATTTTCCTTTTGTGGCATATCTACTGCATATGTGTCAACATCCGAACAGATGAGTGGGTAAGCTAAATATAACGATCAAAAGCAAGAAAGGCGAGAAACATAGAGAAAAGGAGTGTTGTTACTCCATTTGTTGATGTTCATGGAGATGATTTTGCTGTTTTTTTCAGATAAATTGGAAAAAATATCCAGAATTTCAAGCTCTCGTCAATTCCCAACCAGGTATGTAAACTCCATGGAAGCCATCTGATTCCAATTTTAAACTGAACACAGATCCAGTCATGTACTTGTTTTCTTTTTATGACAGGGCAGAGGTACAGAGAGACAAAGTTTGTAAATCCATACTCTAAAGGTGTTCTTTCCAACGTTAAGGAGTTTTTGGTTTCAAGACATTAAAGAGAATCGGTTCGGATTGTAGGCTGCAACTCTTGTGCTTAAAGCCGGAATCACTTAAAACCGCGGCTATGAATGGATTTGTTCACAGGCTTTTACGCACCATCCTTCACACTATGGGAGGTGATCATTCCGGAGTCGGGGCTGACTGGAGTAAGGGCTTAAAGCTGTAACAGGTAGCCGAGCACTTCATCCTTAATCCCACTGGGTTGCCCGTTCAGTCGAATCAGCATTGGCCGATTGGTGGTTGCCAAAATCCCTGCAAAAAAAGAGACCGACTGTGGAAACTCGAAGCTACCAAAGGGTAGAAACTCGCAGAACTTGAACGAGGGTAGTCGCAGCTTCAAAGGGTTGTCGAGGGTCGGTTCGTTCGAGAAATTAGGCAGTGGGTCGGGAAGAATAGCCGCGGAGGGTGAATGGAGGTGATGGTGGTGCCTTGGTGATGAACCCATTTACAGATTGGGGTCAAGGTTGCTGAGTGTGGGCCATGTTCTGTCTTGTTGTAATTGTTTACTTGAGATTTAAGGATTATTTGATAAATCTGAAGGTTTCGGATTTTAATAGTGTTTTTGACTCCCAAGTTTGTGATTGAACCGAGAATCCAGTTAATCCACGCAGACTGATTTACAGATTCCGAAACAATCTAAGTTTAAATTTGCTGTTCTGATCGTTCAGACGGATCATTAGAATGAAACAAATGGCGGAATCACATTCAGCCATAGTGCTGCGATCGAGCACACACGCAAGAAAACAGTTCTGAAATTCCATTGCTGCTCTTTTCAACCTCCGACCCATGATTCGTCTGAGGAGGAGCAACGCTGCCGTCGACGAACAGCGAGTTCGGCTCTGCAACACCTGCCTGAGTTTCTCTGTATTCACTTGCACCTCTTCTCTCCACCGCAAGAAACTGGGCGAGAGATGGAGCGTTCCTCTTCTCCACACTCTCGCCATCACTACTATTCCTCGAGCACAGACAGAAACACCATCTTCTCGACTTTTCCATACTCTTCTTCTCTTTTCCAGCCGCCGGTTTCCGTCCTCCGATCGACCTCCGAGATAGCTCTAACACGCTCGAAAATCCAATGAGGCCTCCGAGCGTAATACTCTTGTCAGGGAAGAATGATCCTGCAGACTGTGTCCGACTATTTGAAGAAACTAAAGAGAGATGCGTTTTTCTGCGAGTAATTTTCGAAGAAAACGATGATTTGACTGACCTCGGTGTCCAAATCTGACGAAGAATCTGCAGAGGAAGATGGGGAGCCAGTTATTAAAGTGTTGAAGGACACCGATCCAGAAAAATCACGGCCTCGAACCAGACCCACTCGAGAATTCAGAGGCTGCAGACCCATTGGCCACCCCTCTCTCTGAAATCAAATCAACCAAGAAAGAACAAGAACAGACCATAGCTCCGTTAGATTAAGAAACAACGACGATCTCATTAATCGAAAACACAATTACCTGCTCAGCCATTCGCTTTCGGACCTCAGATGTAATTGAAGAAACTAAATCGTTTCATCGATCATCTATGCTTTCCAAAAGACGTTTTAGAACTGTTCGTCGTTCTGCAGAAGCATAATCCAGAGATGGAGTTTGGATAGAGATGGGGGCGAAGGAATAGTGTTGGTGGTAAAAAAATGGTGGGGAAAATGGAAATGAGCCAGAAACCTGATCATTTGGCAGCATTTTCCTTCTAAAACCATGATTCTGCTGACCTGAAAGTGAAGCAGAATCATTCCAGACTAGAAAATTATGTATTTACCTTATCAATTTGACATTGATAGCCAACCGCCATTTTTACCCTCTTTGAGTTTTTGAAATCGAAACACGGCCCAACACTGTTACAGTCTTCCGCCATTGTTGTACCTGTAACTGAGAAATTCACGACTCTCAAAGCGCAGATTAACAGCCTGATTTCTCATTGATTGCGATTATTTTCCGAGCCCACTATCTTATACGACTTTGGCCCACAAATTTATTTAGCTTTCTTGCATTCGCTATCATTTCTGCAGAAGAGTGTTTGATTTCCGTGGAAGATGCCTTGTGGATTTTTCATCTGATCTTCTTCCTGCTATACTTGGAGATCGTCTTCCTCTCTACTTTTTTCTTTTGAAGCCGGGTTGAGTTTCAATGGATGGTTCAGATAAACAGATTCCTTTTCTTCATATTGTTTTACTTAGTTCTAGAGAGAGAGATGTAGATCAACCCATTTGAGTTAATACGAAATCTGGGGAGGTTCTCAAGAAAAGTCATTGTTGGAGCAAATGCTGAAAAGTAAAAGGTGATAAATTCTCTCTCCCTCTCTGTGTAACATGTTTCTTCTTGAAGGTTCTGAATTATGAGAGAGAAAGAGAGAGCGATTTAAAATTCAATGCAGAAAATGAAAACACTCCCTCAGATTTCTGAGAAAGAGAGAAAGCGCCATGGCTGTCGTTCAGATTTCTGCAAAGTTTTAATGCAAACCCATGATGGATTGATGACTTTGGCGTCCATTGCAGTAAAAGCAAAGCCATGGTTTTCACTTCAGAAGGGCCCTTAAAATGGAATGAGCGAGAAAGACGCTTCCATCTCTATCACCTAGGGTTTCCTGCCTGCACAAGTTTCATCAGGATTCAGGACGGGAAGCCCAGGTCAGCATTGACACGTGGCTCTCCTTACTTCAATCTCGTTTAGAAAGAAGATCCAACGGTGGGGAAAGAATTGAGAATGCTTGGAAGGGGGAGTTCAATTTAAGTGGCCGAGGCTCCGTTTGAATTGATTACCATATTTGTCTGAACTTGAGATCGGACTCGCTTCTTCTCCGAGGTCGGTTGTTGAGGCTTCTCTTCTTGTTTTCCTGGTGAGCTACGTTACGGTTTGATCGTCATTGTCTCTTTGCTCGTTTTTGGTTTGCGATGTTCAAATGTATTGAAATTTACTCCTCCGGTTCTCCACCCTTGATTCGATGTTTTTGGATTTGAAATGAAGCATGTGATCTGCCATTGTTGTTTACTTTCATTGTTTTGCTGCTGCTCACAGCCCGAGTTGTGTATTATAGCGGTCTGGTTTTCCATTTGTTTGCATAAGTTATGGATCAAACGTTTCTTTTCCTTTTTTTTGTGGATGATTTACTCGTAGCAAAATGACGTAGAAATCAATAGTAGAGAATTAGGAAGAGGAGGGGAACACAGAGAAGAAATAGACGGCAATACAATTTTCTCATTCACAACTGTAAATTTATACACGAAGATAGAAAACCCATAGCATGTGCTGGTATAACTAATTGTACAGAAAATATTCTCATAACCGTAAAAGGTAAAGATTGTATATTCTGTTACACCCCCC
>QAOC01049459.1:32545-104394 GCA_003255005.1 Begonia fuchsioides | reverse complement strand
TAAGGTACTCTGTGCGGATTGTTTCAATAATGGAAATTGAAACCTTATTAATCTTGTTTTCTTACCGATAGAAGAGTTTTGTACCATTAATGAATCTTGAATTGTTATTGTGTTATCATTACATTTTGTTCTACCGATAGGCTGGTTTTGCTGGAGATGATGCTCCAAGGGCTGTGTTCCCCAGTATTGTGGGTCGTCCAAGGCACACAGGAGTGATGGTTGGTATGGGCCAAAAAGATGCGTACGTTGGTGATGAAGCTCAATCCAAACGTGGTATACAGCTATACTGACATTGAAATACCCCATTGAGCATGGAATCGTCAGCAACTGGGATGACATGGAGAAAATTTGGCATCACACCTTTTACAATGAGCTCAGAGTGGCTCCTGAGGAACATCCTGTTCTGCTCACTGAAGCACCTCTAAACCCTAAGGCCAATCGTGAAAAGATGACCCCAAATCACGTTTGAGACATTCAACACTCCAGCAATGTACGCGGCAATCCAGGCAGTTCTCTCCCTCTATTCCAGTGGACGTACAACTAGTATGTAACTTGATTATAAAACTATGCTTAATGAAGCTTATTGTATTTTTAGGTGGCTAAGAAAACAAACTAATCAATAATAACATTTTCATGAACCTATGAAAATAGAACGCGCATTAGTTCGTATACATTGCTTGTTCGGCCACTTGTTGTCTCTCTTTGTTGTTTATCATTTTGTAACTGTCATCTAGTGTTTCTTTGGCTGAATTATCTCTAGGCTCTACCAAATGTAAAGTTTGTGAACTTTGCAAACCATGGTGAGTTCTGGCTGTTGTTTTTTCGCTTATATCTATGTTTCAAACAATTCTTTTTTAGGTATTGTTTTGGACTCTGGAGATGGAGTCAGCCACACGGTCCGTATTTATGAGGGATATGCCCTTCCCCATGCCATTCTTCGCCTTGACCTGGCAGGACGTGACCTCACTGATGCCCTGATGAAAATCATTACTGAACGTGGCTATTGCTTCACCACCACAGCTGAGCGTGAAATTGTTAGGGACATGAAGGAGAAGCTCGCATACATTGCTCTTGACTATGAGCAGGAGCTTGAAACTTCTAAGACTAGTTCATCCGTTGAGAAGAGCTATGAGCTACCCGATGGACAGGTCATCACGATCGGAGCTGAGCGTTTCCGATGCCCAGAGGTTCTTTTCCAGCCCTCCATGATTGGGATGGAGGCTGCTGGCATTCATGAAACTACATATAATTCCATCATGAAGTGTGACGTGGATATTAGGAAGGATTTGTATGGAAACATTGTTCTTAGTGGCGGCTCTACGATGTTCCCTGGTATTGCTGACAGAATGAGCAAGGAAATAACTGCTCTAGCCCCTAGCAGTATGAAAATCAAGGTCGTGGCTCCACCTGAGAGAAAGTATAGTCTCTGGATTGGTGGTTCCATTCTGGCTTCTCTTAGCACATTTCAACAGGTATGAGAGCTAGCTTGCAACAGAATTGAATTTTTATTATCAATTATTTGCAAACTTCATATAGCTAATGCACTTGTTGTCCTGCCAATGAAATGCAGATGTGGATCGCAAAGGCAGAGTACGACGAATCAGGCCCGTCGATTGTGCACCGAAAATGCTTCTGATCCAACTCGATTGCTGTCGTCCAAGAAAGCGCGCATTTTTGCCACTTAAGCTGCAACTTGCTAGTACCCTTGTCTTTGTTCTTGCTTTTTCTTTGATTTGTCAAACGATTTCTAAAGAAACAACAGCCGAGGCATAGATTCGACCTTCAGTTGCATAATTCGTAAGCACTTTCTGTTTGGTTTTGGTCAGAAATGCAAGTAAAAATTGAAAAACTTGTCTGAACATCTACATGCACGCATGGTATGCGTAGATATGCATGCATCATGGCTGTGTTCATGTGGATAACAAGTGTAGGTCATGCTTCCTATCTGCCAACCAAAAGAACTAGAGAAAGTCAGATCCTTTTGTGGGAAGAAAATGAAGATTAAATATAAGATTTAGATGGCAAATCGAATTTGCTGTAAGCATGTCAAAGGGTGGAGGAGGATTTTGCTATTGCTTTCTTTAATCCTTAATTCATTGCGCAGAGGAAGCGGGGAAGGGGGGGATTTGACCATTTCTTGGCAGCCTCACTGTTTGAATTTACATTTTGATACAAATTTCAAGTTTTCACTTCATTTTAAGCAAAAAAAGGGGGCAAGTTGCAGACTTCATGCCGCCGATGATCAGAGAGAATCAATGGAGGTCAAAGACGAATATCCCTTCTCACTATCTACCAAAAATACGCGTCCAGAGAAATAAAAAAGCTGCTCA
Organism: Begonia fuchsioides; assembly: GCA_003255005.1. Classification (NCBI taxonomy): domain Eukaryota; kingdom Viridiplantae; phylum Streptophyta; class Magnoliopsida; order Cucurbitales; family Begoniaceae; genus Begonia; species Begonia fuchsioides. Next base: position 102,064 of record QAOC01049459.1, on the reverse strand, counting down.
ATTGAGAAAATGACGACATAGAATGATTAAAGTTTTTTCCTCTTTCCTCATCAATGGCGACGTAGGAGACGACGCAGAGGAGAGAGAAAACAGAAGCTCCGATCGACCAATCGCAGTGGAGATCGATCGTGACGGTGTGGTCTAGCTGGGTTGTGATTCCGCGTGTAAGAATTGGGACACCAGGGGAAAATAAAATCGTTAGTGCACTGTCGCTTTCAAGTCAAATTAAAAGTCAAGGCTCCAATGGCGGATAAAACCGCATCAAAGAATCATTCCCTCGCAGAAAAGCATTAGAAAATCTCAGTCTGTTGAACATGCTTTTCCCACTAGCCACAAACTTCTCTCGGGTACGGCCTCCCAGCTACCTCCCCTCCACAAATGGAGCTTTTGTGCCCCGCCGGCGCCGATCCTCATCTTCTTCCGTCGGCTGCTGACCGCCTTTGTTCGTCCCTGGATTTCCAACCTGGCTTTGATCCGATGGTGAGCCCTTGGCCGCTCGATTCCCTCGAAGAAGGTTGTTTCAACGGCGATGTTGTTTTTGTGGCCGTCGGGAAATCTTTGAATAAAGTTGTGGGGTTGCTTCAGTGGACCTTCAGTCGATTCGTTCAGAACGAAATCTGCCTTCTCCATGTCCACCAGCCTTCTCCCCTTATTCCTACGCTCTGTAATTCTCTCTTGTTCCTCTGTAAAACTCTGCTGTTCTCTAATTTGTTCAATTGATTGACGATTTCCTCTCTTTTGTTCTCTGGTTATCATTTCCTTCCAAATGGGTCTTTGATTTTCCATACATTTCCTCATTTAGAAGTTCATGTTCTTGTAATTACCTGTTGCATTCAGTCGATCGCTTCGTGTTTCTTGTTGCTGAAATAGACAAAACACAAATCCCAGCTGCTAATTGAAATTAGATTCTTAAAAAAACACTCAATTGAATGCTTGTTGAAAGCGTATCAATTATAAAGTCCTCTGATGGCATGAATTTGGTTGCAGTGGGAAGATTACCGGTGAGTCAAGCCAACGGAGATGTGGTTGCTGCATATAGGAAAGAAGAGTTGCAAGAGATGAGGAAGCTTCTGGACAAGTACATGGGCATTTGCTCTAGAGCCAAGGTATTTTTCATACAATCTTTTTCAGGCTCTATTTTGTTGCTCCATCGATTAAGTTTTGATCAGTTTTTTCTCCGATGACGACCAAGTTAGACTCCTTTCTGTTCCCGAATTTCACATAAAATACTCTGGAGGGGTTAATCTTCGGACTAGAACTGTGTTAAGATATCCTAATCTGACCTTATTTGTATGTTTTCCTTCATTTCTATCAAGCCTTTGGTGGGATTGAGATTTGTTCTTTTGAAAAAGAATTTCTTTTATAGTTTACATCTTGATAGAATGAGTTATTTCAGCAACATACATGGATTCTCCTTGACAATTTATCCGTCAATGATCGATTTGGATGACTGATTTGTTAGATTGGGGAAATGACTAATCCGAAAATTAATGATCTTGCATTTACGGATTATCGTAAAACACATTGTCTAATTTACAGGTAAAAGCTAGAATTGTTACTATTGAATCCGACCAAGTACCAATGGGAATTGTAGAGCTAGCGAACAAATATGATATTAGGAAGCTTGTGATGGGAACTCTACGATCCACGCCGAATAAGTAAGTGCACGATTAGTATTTTAGTATGCTTTAATTAATTCAATTTTTCCTCTCTTTTTCTCTTTCCCATAAGGCCAAGAACTGGTTGGCTCAATGAATTTAAAATGTATGTGTATTGTATGAGCCAATTAGCTTCAGCTAATCTGTATTTATTTCTTGTTTAGTTGCAAGTAGGGATTATTCTATTTGGTGGAATTGGTCAAAGTGAAGCAATCTGCCACTCAAGCCTGAATCTGGCTTTTGACCCATCTGATTTTGATTTCATTATATAAATCTTATAATTGATGCAGTCGAATGAGGGTGAAAGTGAGAAAGAACTCCAGCAAAGCTGATTATGCTGCGAAGAATATCCCATTGCCCTGCGAGATATGGTTTATCAACAAAGGGAGGCTTGTTTGGACAAGAGAGGCTGTCGAAGGGCCAAGCAACTCAATGTCGTGGTCTATGCCCGAAGAAAATGCAGGCTCTTCTTCGTTTCCACCAGGTGGAAATCCATCATTCAACAGTTATTTTCAGCTACCCAGTTCTTCTAAAAGTGCAGCCATGAATGAAGACTTGATTGAAGTGTTGGGTTCGGCTAATAGCTTATCGGGTTCTGACCGTTTGGGTTCTTCGGATTCTGAATCAATGGCTGCGGGAGAGAAGTTAGATAGTCACCTTCAAAAACCCTGTACCGAAGCTATGATATCGAGGAAGGATGTTATTGAAGAGTTCCTGAAGTGTAAAAGGATGGAATTAGTGGCTATAGAAGCCATGAAAAAGGTACAGCAATCTTGATATATCCATTCTGACATTTTCTTGTCATGAAAGTTATGTTCTTAAAAAGGTTCTCTGTGGGATTAGGTGAAGATCTTTGAGACTGCTCATGAAAGTGAAGTTCGGCTGAGAGAAGAGGCCGAGGATGCACTGAGTTCCGCAATCCAGGAGCGAGAAAAGTTCTTGGAGGAGAGAGAAGAACTAGAAATGGAGATTCAAAAGACAATGAGAAGCGTAGCTCTGCTAGATAGTCGAGCTCGAGAACTCAACCGAAGGCAGGACGAAGCCTCGGGAGAAGTCGAGCTGATTCAGTCGTCCCTCGTAGCACTCAGACACGAAAAGCACAAGATTCAGCAGCAGAAGGAAGAAGCCATGAATTGGCTCGAGAGGTGGAGAGCCAAGCAGGCTGGCTCTGCAAATTGGAGAGGGTTCATCGGTTTCTTCGAAGAATTTCCACAGCTAGCAGAGTTTTCATTGTCGGAATTGGAATTTGCGACATGCAACTTTTCTGAGAGCTTTAAGATTGGTCAACACGGATATGGTAATATTTATAAAGGCGAATTGATGGGTCGAACTGTTGCTATTAGGAAGTTGTACCCACATAACGTGCAGGGGCCGTCGGAGTTTCAGCAGGAGGTTTGTGACGATGAAACTTATGTCATTTAAGGTCTTATTTTTTGTGTATGAGATGGGAGATTTACCTTTTAAAATTGTGGATGCAGGTTCAAGTTCTTGGAAATTTGCATCATCCTCATTTGGTGACTTTGCTAGGCATATGCACTGAAGCTTGGTCGTTAGTGTACGAGTACATGCCCAATGGAAGCCTCGAAAGATATCTCTGCAGAAAGGGCAACACACCTCCATTAACATGGAAGAGCAAGGTGAAACTGATTGCTGAAATCTCAAGTGCTCTTTCCTTCATGCACTTGGCAAAGCCAGAGAAAATCATCCATGGCGATCTGAAGCCCGATAACATCCTTCTAGATACTCAACTCAGCTGCAAAATTTGCGACTTTGGAATTTGCAGGCTGGTGTCGGAGGAGTCGTTGAATTGCCCGAGCTTTCGTCAAAGCACCGAGCCAAAAGGTACCTTTTCGTATACAGATCCGGAGTTTCAGAGAAGTGGATTTCTTACAACAAAGTCGGATGTTTATTCGTTTGGGCTCATCGTTCTTCAGCTACTCACCGGAAAACCGATCATCGGTTTGGTCGGAGAGGTGCGGAAAGCGATGTCATGTGGAAAATTTGAGTCAATTCTCGATTTATCAGCTGGGGAATGGCCTTCTGCTGTTGCCCGAAGATTAGTAGACATTGGGCTAAGATGCTGTGATATGAATGGAAGAGATAGACCTGACATTACACCAGCTTTTGTGAGGGAATTGAATCACCTCTATGCTTCAGAAGAGAGGCCGATCCCATCGTATTACCTGTGCCCCATTCTTCAAGTAAGCCTCGATTTTCAGATAATATCATATTACGTTTCTATTGTTGATTTCTTTCTATTTTGAACATGCTGTATTCTCATTTGTGTTTCAGGAAGTAATGCATGATCCTCAGGTGGCTGCAGATGGGTTCACTTACGAAGGTGAAGCCATAAAGGGATGGTTAGACAATGGCCGGAAAACATCTCCGATGACCAACTTGGAGTTAAGCCATTTACATCTAACTCCGAACCACGCTCTTCGGATCGCTATTCAGGAGTGGCTTTGCAAGTCCTGACAAAACCCAGTAGTTCTCTAATCCTGTCTTTGGTGTTCTTCGCTTAATTTTAAGCCCTTTCCCACTACACAATTGTACAGGTTTCAAATTTACCCTCTTTAGATGTGTGCCTTCTTTGTTGATGCTTCATCTTTGCACTGTAATTCTGGGTTTTGACTGAATTTCATTAACAGATCACACAAATCTAAAGTAATTTTGTGAAATTCCAGGTGAAATGGAAACCTGCCTCACCAAGATGAAATTAGTTGGACTAGTGTTGATGAAAAGAAGAACGAAAATGTTAAATATGAAGAAAAACTGCAGAAAACAATGGTGGGTAAGAACAAAAACTCTCCAATGGAATGTTTTTATATTCGAAAATAATACTATTTTCTATACAAGTTTCAAACACAAGATCTCCAAATCCTACCCTCTAAAGAAATAACAATAATCGAAACATCGTCGTGATATTTCCGCCGATCGCCCTGGGGGATTTCGAGCAATTCGTGAAAATCCATTCCTGCAATCAAAGAACACGAACTAAAAAATCAGAAACTCTTCGGTTTCGAAGAGATTGGAAAAGGATTGTACCAGCTTTTCTTGCAGCTCGAAAGAGAACTTCCTCGACGAGATGCTGGGCGGGGTCTCCTTCAGGTTGTAGTTGGATGAAAAGCTCAACTTCAGAAACAGCTTCTTCATTAGTGAAGTACTGGTAGAGGCCATCAGAAGACAATATCAGAAACCTATCTTTGGAGCCAAGTCTATGGTGGTAGAGAGACGGAGAGCATGTGATGTATGGAGATGTTCCTATGAAATCTACTCTAAACATTTCTAGAAGTGCATTGTTCCATTTTGGCTGCAAAAAAAAACACCAGAATCATCGAATGAACCCTCGAGAATCGAACAATAATAATCAGAACGATAGAAATGCTATATTTTGCAAAATTATAATCACGAAAGAGAAGAAAAGATTAAAATCGAATATTGATATACACGTCCGATCTGACCCAGACTAGAATTCAGGTCATGCCAATCGCTACACTAACTAACATTTTAGTCAAATTGTCGATTGCTCTTGGGAAAATGCGCTCTAATCGGAATGAATATCAAAACAATCTTTCCATAATCTACCTTAAACAAACAAATCAATGGCCTCCCATTCTATATGAATGCTAGAGCAAAGGTTGAGCTATTCGAGGACAATTTTAAATCTCTACCTGTTTTAGAAAACCAGCCCCGAAAGCTCGAGTAACCTTCAACGATCCTTTCACCCGATCGTTTGTCACGGCACAAACATCATCCGGGTGGTCATTTTTTATCCTCAAAACTTCCTGAAATGAAAAACAAAAGAAAGAAAGCAAATGAGCTAAGTATGATAATGTCAAAAGATCAAGATTTTGCATGAGTAATTCGCAAATAACTAAAGCTCGAAAAAGAATTCTAGCGCTACCTCTTCCTCGCTTGTGCTGTGATCGGTCGAGAGTTGCATTGCTGATAGATTGCAAACTGTATGTGTTTGATCGGACTCTACTCCTTTGAGATCCCACGTTGTTTCTTCGTTAATCTTTTCCAAACCATTCGAGATTTTCCCGAGCCAATGATCGGGTTTCTTTTGAGCTAAAACAGCCCGACTATCGCCTACATTCATTACATAAACATCTTCTCCTTTCATTAGCATCACAAGCAGACATGATCCCATTAAAGCTAGTTCAGGATTTTCCACAAGCATCTTATCTGAAATGTCTAAGAAGGCCCCCTCTGTCTTCCTCAGCGCCTGAGACAGTGCTTTTAACACGTCGGCGGGATTGACGGAGCTACTATCGTCGGAATGAGAGAGATTTAGCTGTTCTTTTAACCTCCGATCAAGTTCTTCCGTCTCTCGATCAAATTTGCACTTCCATCTTCTCTGATTATCCTCCCTCTTGTTCACTGATCCGCGGTACTTTCCCTTTGAATGTCTACCCTTTCTTCTTCTTGGATTCGAATCGAAATCCCCTGACCCACTTGGGCAAGGAGAATTTTCTGGCTCGAAACTCTGAGAACAGGCATCAGCTTCCCGATTTCGAACAAAATCGTTGCTGTTGCCTTGTTTAGAATCCGCCAATTCTGAATGAGGGTTTTCAGGCTGAAGAGGGGAAATGGATGTTTCAGACTTTTCATCCCATAATAATCCTTTAAGCTCCTGGTGCACAGCGGAGTATAAGTTTGACAAGAGATAATCGGGTGCATCGGGTCCGTTGAATCCGTCGTATATTCCGACGAAAACCCAGCCATGCTCCTCCGAAACGACGACGTGAACTCGATCCTCCCCGGCTTTCCCTTGAGCCCACTGCAGATTGTGGCTCCCCTTTGAATCGTCGTCCTCCAAGCTACCATCGCAGCTTAAATTTACACTGCTCACCGTCAAATTCTCGTTGTATTTCTCCACCCCAAGTATCCAGTCGGGTTCTTTCATTGCTTTAATCGGCGCGACGATGGAGTTTCTCCCTCGAGTAACGGTCTTCGAAAGGGCTTTCCGAAGAATCCGAATCAGTCGACTAGTTTTTGATCTGGATCTAGAAGCAAAACCCGAATGAGAGAAGCTCCTTTGAAACTCAATAGAGCTACCCTTTTCCAGCGGACCCGAAAATATACCACGATCTAACGGACCCGACATAAATCCCCGCTCAATCGGTCCCGATAGAAAACCTCTTTCAAGAGGGCCAGAGCAATGAATTCCACCATGACAGCTGTACCCATAAATCGGGCCAGAACTACGAGGGATCGGTTGCAGAGGAATAGAGGTGAAAGAATCGGAGCTCTGAAAAGCCGCCGCTCGATCAATAGCATGGTTCGAGTACAGATCAAGTAAAGACGTAGAGAGAGGAGTCGACGTGTTAGCACTGACAGAAGCCCCTGAGATCGCGCTGAAAGTGGTGGTTTCCTCCGAATGAACCTTGGAAGAAGAAAGCAGCGACGGATCGGGTCGAACGTAGCAAAACGAATGACCCAAACCCTCGTCGAGAGGATCCGATAACAGAACAGATATGTATGGGCTCCGGCGTCCCTCCACTTCGGCGGAAAAACAAGCTCCGAGCTTCCCCACGCCGTTACCCATCGGAAAAAGAAAGCCCAGGTACCGCCTGAGAACCAATATCAGTATTTCTAAGCCAAATCTGCCGAGAGAGAGGAGAAGTGGGTGGTAATAAGGGATGGTGAGAGGGATGGCCGAGCGAAGGACGCAGGAGATGTCGAGATAGACTTGTGAAGCGTTGACTTTTAAGGAAGAAAAAGGGAATATATTCTACAAAATATTTTTTTATTGTCCTTTTTTTACGTTGACTAAGAATAAAGTCTGAGAAATAGAAAATATTACGAATTCTGGAATTCAATCTTAAAGATCATTCACACCTCTGATTTTTAGATTATTTATTTTAAATAATTAACCATGTTAAAGTCAATTATAGCTAATGAATCATTGCTTTACGTGTCCACACGTGGCAATATGTAGTTCGTTGAAGAAAGGTCAAAGTCAAAACTTTAAACAACAGAGATGTGACCACCGTTGAATTGAATTTGTCTCTTATTTAAAATGTACAAAACCCATTCAATCCGTAAAACGACGCCTTAGATGGAACTCGTCCTCGTGTCAAACTCGGCCGGCTCGATACTGTAGTATTCCGAGCCTGACTCGTTTTGCTACAGTACGAGTCAAGCCTGACTTAGTAAAAAACTCGAGCTCGTTCTGAGTTCGACAGGTCAGCTCGCTCGAGCCCGGTAGGCTCGCAACCCAGCTCGCGAGCTGGCTCGGTAGGCTCGGAATACCTGAAGTGCGGTCGACACTTAGTGTAACAGCGATCGATACTTAATCGATCATAATTTTTGTGGGTCGACCGCATATGGAAAAGAGTTGACCGGACGACGATAAAGTGTCGACCGACGTTGCATAAAGAGTCGACCAGTATAATATAACAACTAAAATTTTCATATTCAACGGTAACATCCGGTCGACCTGAGAAATAATGTAGGTCGACCGGGGTAGCTGTTATGAGGGAATTCTATAAATTGTAAGGGTTAGCCGAGAATTTCTTATCTGAAACTGTTTGTGCAAATCACTCTCAAGTCAACTCGTTCAAAAGCTTTCTAGATGTTGATCATTCTACACTTCCATTAACAATCATTAACAAATCGGTGAACGGTATTAAAGTATAATTTTTTAAAAAATACTTCATTGTTTATTATGGATTCACCGTCGAAATACATAGAATTTGAAACGTTTCCGTCTTCCGACGATGAGGTGCAAGAAGTTGCATCTATGAATCCGGCATTTTTCGTCGGATTGACACACACATCTGCACAAGCATCTACGTCTGCCCCTCGATCCAAGAAAGCGAAAACGTCGGAAGTATGGAAATATTTTGAAATCATAGAAGTGAACGTAGGAACGAAAATAGAAAATATGGCACAATGCAATTATTGTACAAAACATTATGCTTATGAATCCACCATTAGTACAATGAATCGACATTACAAAAAATATCACGAGCACTTGCATACGAAAGATCATATGCAATTGTAATTAAACACTCTTGGTATCAGAAATTTTGTTTATTCGCATGATAGAATGCGATAAGATGATGCAAAATATGTGGCACAACGAGAGTTACCTCTCGCAATGTTTGATCACGATAGAACCGTAACATTTATAAAACAATACATTAATCTAAATTTTAAGTGAATTCCTCGCAGTACATTGCGAGGCGACATAATAAAATTGTATGAGAAAATAAAAAATGACTTGCTTCTTTTATTTTCGCTTGCGCTCACGATGTCAATATGTATTATTTATGATTTGTGGAGTGCATCCAATGCACTCGGCTATATTGTTGTGACTTCGCATTTCATTTATGCGAATTGACAACTTAATAAACGCATTTTAGGTTTTCGGAGTTGTGAGTACCCTCATAGTGATATCATAATTTGTCGAGACATTGTTGGTATTCTACAAGAATGCAATATAAGAGATAAAATTTTTAGTATTACGTTAGATAATGCTTCCGCTAATGATGTTTGTGTTAATCAATTTAAAAATATTATCATTTCGATAGTACCCAGTCTTCCATTTTTCATATGCGGTGTGTTTGCCATATTTTAAATTTGATTGTTAAAGATGACATGCAATTTGTATCACTGCATATTGATGTAAGTAGATATGCATATTTCTTTTATTGCAAGAGTATCAAGAATTTTGTAAAGCGGCTAACCTCAAACCTAGAAAATTAAAAAATGATATTTCAACTCGGTGAAACTCAACATATCTAATGTTAGAAAATGCTAGACCGTAGTGGAACGTCATTTGTGATTTTATTAGTCAAAAGACACAATGTTTTACTTTGGATATTTGTAGTTGTGATGTGGCTAATCTATTTCTCGAGTTTTTACAACCATTTTTTGAAGATACCGAAGAATGCTTGAGAATTTATTATCTGACTACGATTCTTGTGCTTCTGTGGTTCGTAAGATTGACTTATACTTTTGAAAGATATAAAAAATTGATGCATTTAATGAAATCGTAACTTCAATGAAATTTAAATTTCATAAATATTGGCTTCAAGTAACTTCTATATTTTCATTTGCTAGTATTATGCATCCGAAATACAAAATCAAGGACACAAAGTTGATGCTTGATAAAATTTTGGAGAACCTAGGTTTCATCCCCCTTCGCCAGAACGTGTGAGGTGTCGACCGCAGATCAATTCAGAGCGTTTTATGGTGTCGACCACACAATTAGGTGTCGACCGAAACTCAATCCAGAGCGTTTGAAGGTGTCAATCGAGTTGAAGGCGTCGACCGCAGCTGGACCCATAAAGTTTTATGGTGTCGACCGTTTAGGCTCGAGGCTCACGAGTCGGCTCGAATCAATTTTTTTTTTTTAAAAAGCTCGACAGAGCCAGCTCGAATAGGCTCGACAGACTCGGCTCGTTTAGCTCGGCAGGCTCGAGCCGACTCGTTTGACAGCTCTACTCGCGTCATGAGACTCACGACCAAACAAAAAATGGTCCACCAAATATCAATGCAATTCACAATAACGTGGTTTGAAATTCATAGCTTCGTTCATAAAAACGTGTGACAAAGTTAGTCAAATACTTGACGAAATAATGAACAATTTCACACCCAATTTGAGTTTCCTTGCTTTTCTAGTAACCGAATTTGACCATCAGGAAAGCCAAGAGCATTTAAATTATCACGCGAGAATTCGAAAGTTGATTGCCCGAAAAGGCCCAGAAAGCCTGGATTTTGCGAGACATGTTGGATTAGGCCATGGACCGAGAACCGGTAGCCCACCCGTAAAACAACAGGATCGGGTCATCGGCAACACCCCTTGGCCATTTCGTCCAAAGAGGAAGGATACCAGAGGGAATATGTGGGTCCTGTGAAGCCCTTGATTGGATAGCACTCGAAGCGAATCTGCCAAATTATTATGAATTTGGAAGCTAATGGAGCTAATTTGAGACAAGAATGATACCCAAAAATTCCAGCTTTATCCTATTCATCACGCACCAAAAAAACCACTCTCAGAAAACTTTACAGATTACAACAGCAATGGAGATCTTCTGTTCATCTTTTTGCCCAATTTCAACAGCAATGGAAGAAATCAAACTCAATTTGTCTTGTGACCCAGAAACCAATTTTAAACCCGAATTAATCTGCAATAATGGAGATCAGATAGTTAAATACAGTAATGCTACACAACTGAGGCTGTGGATGAAGCTCCGCCGGCTGCCAATGGCGGCCTCTGATCGGATTTCTCCGGGAAATTCTTGGGGAGAAGATAGTCCCCCTTGGAGGTCGTTTGACGCAGGGGAAATCGCCGGCGAAAGAGCAATTTCAGGGGGAAGAGCGGCACCCGTGATGATATCAGCGCTGGGTTTGCTGGGGTTCACCATAGGGGTGTTCCCAAAAATCTCCCTCGGTAATAGGACTTTCGAGACTCCGAAAATGGAAACTGGATTGTCATCCAACACCGTCTGTATTATCGCCGACTGAACGACGCCGGTGTTGATTCCGACCGATCCATTAACCCTAGAAATGTTGAGGGTGAAGCTCCCGGCTCCCATTTCCTCCGTCGCCAATGTCGGCTGAACTGGATTCACTATTGATTCCAACGAACCAAGGGGATAATAGGAATGTAAGACGTGGAACTTCAGCACCATCGCCTTCTTCTCCGCCGGCAACGATTGTAGTCTGACGGTGGGGGGAAGGTTTGCGAAAGCCGAATCAGTCGGAACAAAGAGGGTAATTCCGGCTCCACCTTCATCGGCTTCGAAATCGCTGACCACTCCGGAGGCCACTAACATGGAGGCAGCGACGTTGAAGTTATGGCCGTCGATTAACGCCCTGGTGATGTTCAGACCAGGAGGAGGTCGAGTCTCCGACGCCATCAGATCAATTCCGTAGGGGACGAGAAGCGAATCAACGGCAAAGATGCTCACATTGTAAGGGAGATTCTTTATGAGATAAAGAACAGTGACGTTAGAGCCAGAATAAGGAACAGTGGAGCGAACGGAGACGAAGCCTCTCGACGAGTCTCTGGTGATATTCACGGACCCAAAATCACTGGTTGCCCGGCCAGTGGTTTGGAAAAGAGTAGCGACGAGCTTGCCAGAAGGAGGGATCTGGGCGAAGTCCGACCAAGACAGATACTCGAGGAGCACGTGATAGCGGAGGACGTCGGCGAGAGAAGTCCCGGAAAAGCGCCGGGTGAGGTCGGAGGCGGTGGAGAGGTACGAATTGGGGACAGCGAGGAGGGTGAGAGAAGAACGAGAGCTTAGATCGGAAACGATGGACGGCGAAAGAAGGGCAGTGAAAGCCGAGAGCTCCGAATACGAGGACAGAAGGGTAGTGACGTTGAGGGTAACAATGGGGACCGGACAGAAAACAAAGAAGCAAACGATTATTAGAGAAGCATAATTAGTGGCCGCCATTGCAATTGGGTCTCTGAGGTTTGCACAGAGACCTTGAATGGAGGCGGGAGGGGCTAGAGCTCGGATAAGTTGTAGAGAAGGAGAGAGAAATGGCCGGGAGTTTGAGGAAGAGACGCATTGAAGGAAGCCAGCTGCGAATGATGGATGATTGATGAACGATGATGATGATAAAGAAGATATTGAAGACGATGACGAAGGACACAGCACTGGCGATGCTTGGATTATTCGACGACATCACTCGACATGTAGATTCTCCTTTTCGATTGTCAACATGTCGTCGGTTCAAGTCTCAGTCTGCGAAGCACTTGGGTCCGGAACCTTTGCAGTCAAAACAAAGGCAAGTATTTCGATCATTTTACATAAGTATGGGGATCACATAGGAATCATCGAATCATACCCGATTTGGCAAGCGCTCTAGCCTTGATTTGGACACTGTAAGTCCAATTTTTGTTTCTTTTAATTCAAATTTCGTGAGTTTCAAAGTTCAGACCACGACTGCAACTTGGAGCTTTGAATTCGCCATGTTTTGATGAAAGTGACGTTCGGCATTTCTGGGTAGCTTTGGAGAAGATATCTCTGTTCTTCTGCGCCATTTTTACTCTGAAAGCTAAGCTTTTTTGTTCTTCTTTTTGGCTGTTTATGCTGAGAAAGAGAGCCGATATTCTTTGTTCTTTTATGGGTAATCCTTGAAGGAGACTGACCACCAAAAACTAAGAAAAAAAACACGTCGATCCACTGCCGTCGTTTGAATTCATTCATTTCAGGTTTATGGTTCAAAATCTGCTAAAAACCCGCTAGTGAAAAATGGAATGAGCATACCTCGTTCTTCATGGTTTTGACAAAGCAGTCGAGTGTATTTTTGTAGGTTGAATCTCCCATCATTCTGGATTTAACCTGTGAACATAACGACCATGGCTTCCAAGCCAAAAAAATGACTGATTGAATACCGATCCCCCCCATTCAGATATCTCCCAAGAGTCCAAATTTCTTCAAGCATTGGCTCTCTATAGACTAAATCTGGATCGATCAAAATGAATTGTTTGTTTTTAACAGTGACAACGACAAAAAATACTAACTATGCCTTACAAACCAGTCGAAAGAAACCTGCGTCTAGACCTGCTAGAAGATGAGTGAACATATTGTCCATCAATCCCTGAATTTTCAAAATCGTCTGCATAAGTATATTAAGTCATTGCTACAGCTCTAGGATTGCAAAGCTACTTAGCAAGAAAATTAAAACAAACTCGATGCCAATATCACCCCATTAGTTCACCTGTTTCACATGATCATAACTGGCCAATTCAGCAGCTCTAATAATTGCATTTCGCGCAATGTTTGGCCCCAGACCAGTCCACAGAGCCCCCAATCCTTCCTTCATTTCCAAATATTTACTATGTATACTCTTAGAATATTGTAGTTAATTGTAAAAACAAGAATATTAACCTGCTTTACTAAAGTCACACAAGTATTTATGCCGCGGGAATAACGCCTAGCTACTCCGGCTGGCAGCATTCCTTCGGCCTGAAGTCGAACTTTGACAAGGTCTGTTGCAGATGTTTAGAGCTTCACAAACCAGTCAACATTGGCGATGCAATCTCGCAACTACCCCAAGTCCAACCCAAAAAAATTAACCGTAATCGAATCCAATCCAATCCGCAAATGAATATTCTACAAGTTCGACTCAGATACAGTTTTCTCCAACTCAAACCTATCGAATCATATATTTTTCTCTAAAGAATTGAACCAAACATCGTTAGCCCTTAGTGCTGGCAAACGAGCGAGCCGGCTCGGCTTGCTCGGCACTGTAGCGGCTCGAGCAAAAGCTCGATCCGAGCCCGAGAGTGCAGCTCGTTCGAGCTGGCTCGGTTGGCTCGGACTACTTGTAGTGCGGTCGACGCTTAGTATACACGCGGTCGACACTTAATGCATATGTAAATTTGGATGGCCGACCGCAAAATAAGGTGTCGACCGCTATACGTTCCAGAACGTTTTTAAGTGTCGACTGCTAATTAAATGTCGACCGCAATACGCATGATTGTTGTGAAAGTGTCGACCGCGTGGAAAAAAGAGTCGACCGGTAGTTGTAAAAAGGTCGACCGTTTTTATAAAGAGGGGCGACCGTTATAATGTAACAACTATAACTTCCATATGCAACGGTAACGTAAGGTCGACCGTTTTAAAACTGAAGGTCGACCGCATGTAGCTGTTATGCGTGAATTCTATAAATTGTAGAGGTTAGCTGATAATTTTTTTACGAACGATACCCCTATGGAGTAGGTTCGTTCTTTTGTATTCTGTTCGAACAATTAAACAACTTTTTGTAACATATTTTACTTTTTAATGGCACAATGAATGCTTTCAGTGTTTCTATTTCGATTCGTACAATGCATGAATATTAATTGTTAACTCTTTTGCGAATTGATTTCAAATTGGATGCTTTCAGTGTTTCTATTTCGATTCGTAAAAGACATGTTGCATGCTGTTGATTCTATGTTTCGAACTTTCGATCCTATTGTCTTCGAGTTGCTTTGAGATATTTATTCGATGTATTGTTTTCGTGTTTCTTTTGCGTAATGGAGGCGATACATACAAATGTTATCATGCAAATTTTTTCTGGCTTGAAGAAAACAATATGCATAAATTGGTCATTACATAATATCGAATAAGTTATACAACTTCAATATACAAATTTTTTTTTTCTTGTTGGGCTCGTTTGACTCGGCTCGTTTGACTCGGCTCGTTTAGGCTCGACAGGCTCGGATCGGCTCGCTCGTTTAGGCTCGAGGCTCGCGAGCCGGCTCGAGCCAAATTTTTTAAAAAAAAACTCGACAGAGCCGGCTCGAATAGGCTCGACAGGCTCGGCTCGTTTGACTCGTCAGACTCGACGAGCCGGCCTTTCCCGCTCTAGCCGGCTCGATTACCAGCTCTATTAGCCCTTTATATTTACCTTGACGAACACCGTTGACCAAGATATCCATTAAATTGGTGATAAAATAAATTGATTTATCCATTTATATTTACCTTTTTATCCTTGACTTAGTGTCTCACTTTTGAATATTCTTTCTATAAAGTGGAGACTTTGGTAAATTCATTCCACCATAGCACAAAATACACAATAATATACACCAATCCCAACCTTTTCCCACTAAAATAAAGTTGGTTACTTTCATAATACCCATAATGCCCCACCCAAACAAGCTTCTTCAAACTTGAGGCATCTCAAAACCACCGAGGTCAAAAATTGGAAATCTTAAAATTGTAGGTTTGCCTACGTCATGTCTACTCTCTCATACTCTGAAGTTCTTGCCGGTGAAAGTTTGACCAAATTGCCAGTGAGCCGGGACGATGTTCCACGAGGTGGAGGTTCTTCTGTCACTGCCTGTCACCCTGAACGACAGGGACTGCCCAATCAAACCTGCGTTTGACTGCCAGTTTTGACCCCAGTTTCTGCTCATGCTCATCCAGCCCGTCCTCGTCCCCTTCACGCTCACTCTCACGATGTCCCCGGCGCCGGCGACGTTCGATATCAGAACCAAGTTGAAGTACTGGAATCCGTTGATCCTGAATCTCATCCCGCCCTGCTTCCGGCATGGCACTCTGAGTAAATTCAAGTTACAGCTTGGTCAAATTATCACCATGACATCGCCTTAGCAAGCTTTGTGCTCACTTTCTTCAATTATTTTAATTTATTTCCGAGCTCGTATCGGAGAAAAGTAGAAACTTACCGGCGGTAAGCGACGGGAACGATTCCAGCGCGGTATTCAGCGATCTTGAGGAACATAGGCATGGCAAGGTCGAAGTGGGGGCGAGGCGGGTTGCACCAACCGCCGTGGTCGTTCGGAAGAGCGAAGTTGGGTGGGCAGAAGTTAGTAGCCGTAATGTAGATGGATGGGCTTCCGGAATGGCACCATTGTCGATCGTTAGCGCACTTTATCTCGAAGCAAGCGCCACAGCTCAGGCCGCTGTTGAAAAGCGCCGTGCTAAGCGCTGCCGTGTCCACACCGTAGCCCTGGCTGTACAAATTTCCATACCCACAAGCTCCCCCTGTTCAAAAACAAGAAAATAAGGCCAGAACAGTTGGTACATTTGCGCTAGATGTAAGCTGTACTCCCACTAAAACTCCCTCACTAGGTTTAGGAA
Organism: Begonia fuchsioides; assembly: GCA_003255005.1. Taxonomy (NCBI): domain Eukaryota; kingdom Viridiplantae; phylum Streptophyta; class Magnoliopsida; order Cucurbitales; family Begoniaceae; genus Begonia; species Begonia fuchsioides. The sequence goes on along the minus strand of QAOC01049459.1, from coordinate 85,848 downwards.
ATAGGAAATGAAAAAAGAAGAGAGAGAAACACACCCATTGTCCCAGAGGCGTCGGCACCTCCGTAGAAGGTGGCGTGAGCTGTTTCCCACGCTCCGCCGCCGTACACTCCGGGAATTCTGGCTTCAGCAACCCACATTACAAAAACAAGGCAAGCTAGGGATGCTACGAGGATCGCCATCTCTCTCGCTCGATCTTCTTTCAGACGAACGCGGGAGCAAGAGAGATGGTATTCAGAATAGGACGGCGGGGTGAGCTTAAGTAGGCAGTCGTAAAATCCTTGAAAATTTAAACGAAAAACAGAGGAACTGTTCATCAACGCGCCATGGCAGACAAATACTTTCCAACCCTAATATCCAAAATGGCGATGGATTAATGGCGACAGCTTTGCGATGGAAGGATCAAGAACAGAAGACTGAAAAAGCAGCACCGAATCGAAGTAAGGTGGATCCAATGTTGGGATGGGTCCCACTCCCTCCCGTGATCATCGGTCTGCCTGGCCCACAGATTGCTTTTATCCTCAACCAGAGGTGGGGCAGCGTCTAGCAGACACAATCTCTAGCCACACAAATCAAGCCAATCCTCTCCACAGTCGCACCCTAGACCTAAAGTTGAGTTATTGTTAAACAAGACTTTAGGGTTTAGCGACTATTTCATGCATGACCATGCCTGAATCCATCAGATGTTACACGATCGACCATTAGGTTAAAAGAGGGCAACTGCAAATATACGACGTCGTCTTGGTTTGGCTAGTTACTTAGAGCATTTATTTATTGTTTGAAGGAAGTAGTTAGCTTAGTCTCATAGCCTATGGAATACGTACACGTGTACAATTAGCTGCAGACTGATGAACGAGAAAAGAGATGATCGACGTGCGGACAGATGAGGTTGCAGAGGAACTGTGGTTGACCAGCAAGCATGTGATTTTTGGAGTACGTTATTAGGGGTGTTTGGCTTTTGGGTTGCCCAATCCTGGGATAGGACTGCAATAACGGAATAAAGCTTGGAAACATGGAATGAGTAGAGAGAGAGAGAGATGACTTTAGGTGCAAGCTTGGGAGAGGGAGACAAGCTTGTCACCCTAAGTGGGGTAATTCCCCTCATTCAAAGCTTCCTTAAGATATGGGGCAGAACTCAAACTTTCAAAATCATTTCTATTTCTTTTTATAATTAAGGTTCATGGTTAGGAGACAATGAAAGCCAAAGCAAACCATAGGTTAAATAATCACCTCATACTTGATTAAAATCGATTCAAAACTAGTTAAAATCTGAGTCGACCCTAAAATAGTTTCAAACCCAATACGAAATTCAAAAATTCAAAGCTAATCGTAAAATGCAATTCAGCATGCATCCAAACTCCACTCCGTTCTTCTATGTTGTCTATCTTCAGACTATGATCAAATAATTAGAGCAAACAAAATTAAATCGAACAATGTTCTTCGTGTCATCACATGACTCGAGTCCTGATCATTCTGGAAAGATTTATTTTTTATTTTTTATCGATATCTTTGCAAGCTAGATAAAAAATCAACTAAACCTATCACGTTTATCAAATGGGCGAAGTAATATTGTCAAACTAAGATGGGTAAGAGAGTATCCGCACTTGATACATAGTCATAAATAGTTTAACACAGGATTTGAGAAATTAACATAAACGGGTACATTTATGTAACACTCAACTTTTTTATGTAAATTAGATTTGTATAAATGTAGTGCATTATGATTAGAGTATGAAATTTGCTAAGAAAAGATGAATATAGTGATGAAATTACACCTTAGAAGTAGTGAATTGATGAATCAGAAACAATATTAGTAATTACTTAATTCTAAGGTTTTAGGGTCTTCACATAAATTTGGTTTATTTTAAAGACATTTAATAGACTAGTAGATGAAACTACAGCAATAAGAATTTCTTAAATTGGAAAGGTATAAAGAAAGTTATGGATCTTAGAACCCAATGGTTGGTAACAAATGTCGGGTTGGAATTTGGTAACGGACTAGTTTCTGTGTTTCAATCATATCATGTCTTAGAAGAGCCTAATTGACAAAGTGTTCATCTGCAAAGTTGTAGTCGACATCTAGATAAGAAGATTAATAGGTAGATCAACTATATTGGAGTTCTGGAGAGAAAGTTATGCTCGTTTGAAGTTGGATAAAGAAAACCAGACTATAGAATTATGAACTTTTGAGCAATGTTCGGTATTTCATATAATTGAACATAATAGGCTCCGACTTTGAAGTTTAAGTCTTCTATAAAGTTAAACTAGACTCAATGAGGAAAATATGAGTTTTTGAATTAGGAATCTGAGTTATTGAGAAAAAGTTATGAAATGTTTAAATGACGGTTAACACCCTGAATAAAGGGAAGACACCTTGAACTCTCGAGTTTAATTAAAAGTTGATAATTTATTGCTGAAATGTTGACTTTTAATGAAATTTTAAGGAATTTAATCCATGATTAATTAATGATGGGCTAATAAGAAAGTGCCACGTGAAAAAGATTGTGACACCTCATGCTTGAAGAGGTGGTGAACTTGGATGGTGACACTTCATGCTTGAACCACATGACTCTTCATCTTCCAAAGGGATAAAATTTGTTGAAGTCTTCAGCTATTAGCCATCACGACCCTCAGATCTCTCTCTCAGCTCTCTCTCCTCTCTAAAATCCTCTCCAAATTCGTGTGAGAAAAGTAGGGTTTGTGACAAAAGTGTGAGGTTTTAGTATTTTGTGCAAGAAATTTTGGTGTTTAAGAGTTAGAAGTGCAAGAGAATGAAAAGTTTACGACTCAAGCCCTAAGGTACCAAGAAATAACTTTAAGATGTTCATTTTGGTGCTGTAATGACTTATGAGGGATGTAATTTATGTTACATGATTAAGAATACGTGAAATTGTGAAGGTAGTTTATGGGTATACACTTTATAAGTCATGTTACCCAGTTTCTGAAATGTAAATTTTACGAAGTCTTTGAGTTACAATTTGATCCTGATCTCTTCTAATGAAGTGTAGCCAACATTCTAAGGTTTAGATTGGTATTTTATATATTCTGATCCGATTATGGTAGCGAAAGTTGTGTTTATCGAAAGTTGAGGTAAAAACAAGTTATGAACTAATAAGGTCATGTTATACCTGATTTTAAAGATGTATAATTTATAAGGCTTTTAAGTGAGAATCTGATAAAAACATCTTCTCAAGAAATGTAGTAGACATCTTAAGTATGAAATTGGTATCTTAAGTGTTTTGATCAGAGTTCTGTAGCTATGAATACCGAAAGTTTTTGGTGAAAAAGGGTATTCTGAATTTGGCTTATATTGTTTTATTTTATAATGTTAAGTTATATAAGCAAGCTCATTAGATCATTAAGGATTCAGAATACAAAAGTTAAGCTAAAGAATTCAAGTAAGTAATCATTGCATGTGTTTGGCCCTTGTGGGACTACATCGCAATAGATAGGACATAAAGATGATGTGTATGATTACTTAGATATCCATTAATTTATAATGTCTTAATAATTGTTTGTTTTTATGATAATGTCATTAATGATATTCTGTTGGGGTGTAGCGCACCGTACACTGACCCAAGTGCTTTGAGTTTGATTAGTGTTTGATTGACATTGTTTGATGTTTATGTATTATCATAAGTTAAGAGTTAAGTCAAGTTTACTAGGAATGTTTATTACGGTTGACCTGGAAGATTTTTGATGCATTATGTTGCTTGTACTTAAATTATGTTATCATGTCATGCATATGAATCATGTGCATGCATCATGTTTATGAAAGATACAAAAATGTTTTTCTATGCATGTTTTTTTTTAAATGTCACCTAACGGATGATGAATGTGGTATGCGACACATTCATCATCCAATGCATAAATCTATGTAAAGTCAAGATCAAGTTATGAGAGAATGTAGAATTGACTGCCTCATGGAGGCTATATAATGCTTATTCACCTTCATACGATGTGACGCCCACACATGTCAAGTTAAGTCAAGACAATAATAAAGAAGTTAAGTCAAGACAACAATAAAGAACGAAATGAATGTGCATGTTTTTCAAGAAACGTTATGCTCATGTTAGACATATAGTTGCATTCGATTACTTACTGAGTTTTAGGCTCATAAGTTATGCTTTGCAATGTATGTGATGAAAATGAAGGTGATGGACTTAGCCCTCCATGTTTGATGTAACAATCATGTAGTGAAGGCGGATCCGGTATGAAAAACTTGAATCATTAAGTGCCGACTCGTGTGGATGTCAAGAGATGTTTTGATGTATTTTGAAGTGTTTAGTTTCGAACAATGTTTATAAACATGTTTACTAAACGTTTTGTAAATATATTTTATATGTATGATGATATGTTTTCTTTTCGTGCGATGTTATGTTTAGCTTGAATAAATGACGGATTTTTTCATAATTTTATCCAAACGATTCTGTTGAATTTTACGAAAAGAATTTAAAGCTAAACGTCTTTCCAAAATGAAAAATTTTATGTAAAAAAAATAGGAATGTTAGATTTACATATTGATCGCAAAATTTGAACGAGCACTATTTTCATAAAGGAGTTCAGTTTGTCGAGGGAATTCAAACACCGTGAATAAAAATACATGCCTGAGCAAACTCATGAGGAGGCTAGCAGAGTTCGAATATTACCAGCAAAAAACAGAAAAACTATATTTCCAACTATCTTTAAAACCTTCAGTTCCATGCTCATCAATTTATTAATAACTAATAAAAATGGCAAATGAATACCTTGAGCTATTTGGTCACAACTTAGACCTGCTTTACCGACTGAAATTGGCAGAACGATAGTGAAATCATCGGATTCGATTGCCTATCAAAAATGTCCCAAGCTGTAAACCAGAATCCATGCTAGCTGAATAAAATAAAAAACGAATGAGGATTATTGTTTCAGGCTATTTGTTCTCAAACAATGGAATGAGAATCAAAGAAGAGACACGAAAGAGATGGTGAATTACCAGAAAGAGAGTTATAGAAGCAAAAAGACCCTCCTGAAGCAGAGCTCCATGACCACCAAATTCTTCTTCATCAACCTTCAAAATTGTTGCATAGTATCCGTATACTATCCCTGTCGATATTGCCAGAAACCTGCAAATTTAAATAGAAAAAACATGGAAAAGAGTTATTATTTGGAATAAAAACCAACATAAACAACGAATCAAAGCGTTTGGACTATATTGTAATTAGTGATAAGTAGTTTGTGAAGTTAAGAAGATTAACAGTAGATTAGAGAAGTTAACTTAAGTAGGGCCATTAAATAGAGAATATGAGAGATAGATGAAATATCATAGAGAGAGTGATCAAAATATAGAGGTAGATAGCCCTCAAAGTCTCTCGGGTGAGTACGCTTTACTACGTTTTTGTATTGAATCGTTTGATTTTTTGGAAGAAAAAAACATAGGAGATTGGATAGAATAGAGCAAATTATGATCAATATGCAAAAAATGGCATAAAAAATTTGGGGCAATATGAACAGGCCAGACATTAGCCAACGGAGAAGAAAAAAAGAAAGAAGGAAGGATGAAGAAGACAGAAATTTTTAGAAACCCGAACGAAGGAGCAAAGAAGAAAGAAGGAAATTACAAAGAGAAGGAGATTACAAATGGAATCTTCGGAATGATTATCAGCCATTGTAAGTGGAAAAAACTTAGGGAAAAGGACAGATCAAAATTTTAGCTTCGATCATAATTTACGCCCTTTTTAGCTATCCAGAAAAAGATACCGACATGAGTTCTAATCACACGAGAGGGTGTGACAAAGCTAGGATACTCTCCATAGTCTCCAAATCTTTTAAGCCGGGATGCAATCTTCCAGTGCAAAAAATGGTGGATTCATTGAAGAGCTAGTTGACATAATGCTTCAAGTAAGCTACATTTCAAAAACATATTCAACCATATTTGTGAAATTGATACTTGAAAGAGAAGAAGCATTCATCTTTTTAGTAGAAGAAGTAAAAATAGTTGATGAAAAAGATAATTACAGGAAGAAAGGAGAGGATTTTTTGTGGGAGTGAAGGCAAATTGGGGAAGATGACGGTAGTTCTGAAAAGCCAGCAATGGGTCATTAACATTTTAAGAGCTCTTAAAACAGTAGCAGAAGTTGAAAGGGTTGCAATGAAGAATAAGTTTTTCATCTTTAGGCCAATTAATCTTTGCCACATTCTTGTTTTTGCTAGGTCTAAATGTGAACTGTTGAACTGTTCTGGGACTACTCTAAAATTGGATTTGAAACTTGTTGATCCAAGAGGCAAGATAGAAAATCATCCATAGAAAAGACCTCGGAGTAGAGGATAGTTTTTTGTCCACCTGGAGGACATGGTGTGTTTTTAGGGATGGACAATTGTTAGGACTATAATGTAATTAGTGATAAATAGTAAGTAAAAGTTTAGGAGGATTAGTAGTAGTTAACGGAATCAACAAAAGTAGGGCTACTAAATAGAGAAGATGTGAGATAGATGAAATATCATGCGGTAGTGATCAAAGTGGAGGTAGAGAGCCCTCGAACTCTCTCGTGTGTATACGTTACACACTACATTTTTGTGTTATAATATATAAGATCCTTTTGGATCCTATTACAAAGTCTTTGAAATTGGAATTGACAGGACAACAGAAAATGACAGAAGAATTCAAACGATTTTATATAAGAAAAACCCGAAAGATTACACTACCGAGCTCCTTAACAACAGCTGGTCAGCCCAAATATAACTCTTCTTATTTCTCTTTAATAACTAACTCCTCAAATATATAGAAAATATTTCATCCTCCATTACCCTTAACTAATATGCTGAATTCTATAGCTAACCTTAACCCACAAGCATATCAGAATCCAACTGTGAGCTAAGTCTAAGGTAGAAATCCTAGCTCTTGGACCAATTCAGCACAGTCAAACTGAAGATAATACATAGGTGACAGTGAGCTTCAAAGCTTTTATCAATAATAAAAAAATAGTTTGTGTCAAAAAGTGTAACGTTTTGGGACAAAGATTTTGTTTTATGTTCTACAAGTGGAATTATCAAGCCCAACAAACCTTAGTGGAGTACAAATAAGAAGTAAAAGCTACAATCATTCCTTATCATGAAACACTCAACATAGTTTGCATGAAAAGACACTACCAACAACCCAAATCTGCAATTTTAAATCCCAAATATCGCCCTTTCTTCATGTTGTAGACAAAAATAACACATGCCAAAAGATTGAATTTCAAATATTCTATTCAAGAACGTCAATGGATCACAGAGTTACGAAAAATAATACTTTTTTCCATGGAAACAAGGTAAATCAAGTACAAGGATTAGTAGCTACTTGAACTACAATCTACAATGACAAGGACCTCTAAAATTCATTATAACAATGGAGATGCTTGTCATAGGTAGGGAAAGATGATGTTGATGGTGGTGAAGGATAGTATAAGGAAATAAAATAACAAACTCGAGGCGGATTACTGTGATAATCAAATAATAACTCACAGGATAAACCATATGCCACCAACTAGAGGTATTGCACCAAAGAGTAGCCCACTCGCAAGGGCCACACCCTGACGAATCCAATGCAGGACATCTCCTAATTGATCCTGTGCACTCCAAAAAAGGGGTATTTGAACGAGATACATAAACAAAAAAAAAGACGATTTTTGTAGACATATAGTGACAATATACATGTCATTGCAATTGACGATAACCAAGAAAACTCGAGCGCTTTTGCGAGAATTGAGATAAAGAAAAGGTGTCCTACATCCACGAGATAATAGGCATAATTTCACTCGATTCACTAAAGGATTACAATCACTAATGCAGACGAAAAAAGGAACAATAACTCTGTTCATCTCTGTTTTTCAACACAAAACAGAGTTCTCAACTTCTAAGCCTACATAAACTCTGCACAATGAACAGTTAACATAACCCAGCTCACCTAGACAGCAACTGTCCATAACTGAAGGCATATACCAATCTGCTAAAATATGAATTTAGCTAAGTAGATGAAGGATAAAGAAGATTTTACCACTATTTTCCAGTTTCTAGGAAGAGAGATTTCGTTTCTATTAAAGCTTAAGTTTTGAAAATCCACCAAATCTGAATCTAAATCCTACTGGCATACGACAAAAGTTCCAAGTCTTTTCTTCCCCAGCTATACAAAATTGTAAAATCATAGAAGAGAACTTTCCGCACACCTCGGATCACCAGCCTCAGTCAAGTTTATCGAACTAACAAGGGGAGGGAAACATTAAGTCTCAGAAATAGAATCAACCTTACCTTATCCCACGAAGCTTCGGGATCGAGCAATTTCGAAAACTTGAAGGAGGGCAAGTGACCGTTTTGATGGTGCTGTTGTAAAAGATTCGCCTTCGCTTGCTTCCCTTCTTTCATTCTCCAAAATCAGCGAAACCAACAAAATAAGTGGCAGAAATTGACAGCAGCCGAAGGTAGTCAGGGCCTGACGGGTTTCAGAGCGAGATACGAGAACAAGGTCCGATCGAGGAAGAAGAGTGTTCAATGAAGGCGAGTCACAGAATGTGTTGACTGTAGAACAGATAAAAAAATCGCAGGCAATCTGAGAGTTAAATCATTGAAAATAAAAGTTGCAGCAGATGGGGCCCAGGCCCAGTATTTCCCAAATCGAGTTAAGCCCATTCTGCTAATCATTGACAAACTTTAATTTCGATTATTAGTCTTTTATTCCCGTTTGAAAGTTCATCTAATCCGGCGATAGGTCGGAGATAAGTGAGAGAGACGACTAAATATCATGATTCCGGGACGGCGGAGGTTGACATGCCAGACAAGTTCAGCTGGAAATTCAACGAGGAAAAACTCATCCGATTTGGCTGGATCAGGTGGTGATGGTATCCTCTCCTTTCCTTTGCCGGTCATTAACGGCGGAGAAACGGGAGGTTCTCTTTGTAGCCTTGCCACGAAATGACATTTAGCCCATGTGGAAGAAAAGATTAGGATCTAGAATGGTAATCACATATTTATCACGCTAAAAACCACTTTTTCCGGAGGTATCTGATGATCCAAACGACGACCTTGACCTACACCGCCGATCAACGTTCTCGGTCACCATCACTGTCCTTTTCTATGCAAAATCCCACCGATCGGTAATTTTTCTTTTGCCACGTAAGTATCGGCGGCGACACTCACGACAGGATCTTATAGGTTATAACTGAAAGTTATTAGCTTTTGTACAGATATGGTTGGGTGAGTCAGCCAAATGTTCCGGGAAATACACTGTGGCTGAGTTCTCAGAGGGACCTCAGCCGGGGTGGTCACCGTCCGGCAAAGAACCGGTCTGCAGATTGTTTCTTTCACCTGCTACAGTAACTATGGTTGACTTTCAGCCAATTCTGATGAAAGAAAGCGATAGTTTAAATTGCAGAACATTCAAACGCTAAAGACAAAATCAAAGAAGGGTTTTGTAGGAAAACCTTAAAAACATCGAATAAGACCATTACTGGGTTCGTTTGCTTGACATGCCAGACAAGTTCAGCTGGCAATTCAACGAGGAAAAACTCATCCGATTTGGCTGGATCAGGCGGTGATGGTATCCTCTCCTTTCCTTTGCCGGTCATTAACGTCGGAGAAACGGGAGGTTCTCTTTGTAGCCTTGCCACGAAATGACATTTAGCCCATGTGTAAATAATTAAATTAATTATTTACTTTATATTTTTGTAAACACATAGAATAAGAGTGCATGAGTCAGCTCTGAGGGAGTAAGCCCCTCACTTATGATGCAAGGGCACCAGCGGGAGGTTTATCTCCTACGTCAAGGGCAGGGGGTGATCCCAGTGGGTTAACCCTAGGTTGGCAACCGGTTGGCCCCCTGGTTGGCGGTAAGGTGAGGACCAACCTCCCACCGTAGAACAATGCGCGAGGGGCGCATTACCTCCTTACAACCCTATGTCTTCCGAATTTCTATATATACATTCTTCGATTTCGACTTTGAAACTGGTTCCAAAACACCATCAAGCAAAAATTTTAATTCGAATGATTAATATTCTTGCATTATGGATGAAAGATCAAGTAATTGATAGAGATATGATGCACCGACAGAAGAGTTAATTTCAGAAGTTCAAGAAAATATGAATTGGGAATACAGTCGATCTATAATGAAACCCCACTGGTTACTCAAGAACAAAAGAAGAACGATATGCAATCATATAGTGATGAAGATGTTGTTAAAGTACAATCTTTATCATATGAATTTAGGTCTAATGTGATGAGAACACCGCCCAACTAAGACGAGGACAAGAGTCTTGAATGCACAATCTTGTCACTACCACTCGCGGTAGAGAGTGAGTTATATATCGCAAAAAGATATAATAGTACAACAATCTTAAACAAAAAAAAATTTGACTATGATGTGAAAAATGATTATCGTGTTAGATTCAAAGTGAATCTCATCGAATAATGCCAGTATGTGAAGATGATTGTCCATGACAACTTCACGGTAGATGATGAACGATGAATTTACCATCAAAATAAAGAATTTTGTGGATAAATATGTGTGCTTGACAAGTGGAAATTGGCTTGCATCGGCACAATGGATTGCTAATACATATGATGATTGATTCAAAAACCATCTTTTGTGAGATGCACTTTCTACCATAGAGACGATAATGAAAGATCATATTAGAATATTTACAAATATCGGGACAAACGATAGAATAGAAGCTCGTCGGATGAATGAAGGATATGACATCGAGCAGTATCAAGATCTTTGTGCCTATTGATAGAAGATAATGTGATATAATCCTGAAAGTCGAGTCATCATTCAATCAAGGTTGTTATTAAAAAATGGTAGTGAAGTCGTCTGCCAATGCAAAAGAATTTGTGTGTATATACTCATGCATCCAAGTTTATCCTAAATTATGTGAGACCAATTATTTGCATTGATGTTATCTTTTCAATAGTGTAATTCCGAGTCATATTCTCACAACAATCGAGTTAGATAGAAACAAGGGAATATGTCACCTTTCTTCTCCCTCCCCGACATCGACCGTTAGAGCACCTCGAGCAAGGAGTTCGAGATCCCATGTCAGCGGCACCCGCATTAGGTCAAGGCAGAGGCAGACTCCCGCCTGCACCCCCTATTAGCCCTGTGCCCACCGCGTGCTAAGGTGGGGGGTTGGATCGGGGGATGAATCCCTCGGTCCACTACCTTGGCACTTCAGTTGAGGACGGTTTGTCCCAAACATGATTTTTTTTTATATATTTCAAAGTTTAAAGTTTTTTTATATATTTTTTGGTATAGGTTTTGAGTTTTTTTTTCTGAATATTTTACGCTATATTTTATTAAATTCAAATCTTTTTGTATATTTGGTGAAGAGATGAAATTACCTTTTTGCACGTGCATTTATATGTATAAAATTAAAAGAACAGTCTAATCTTTAAAAATATAAAATATTAATGACTGTATTAATGTTATGTACTTGTCTAGGTTCCAAGCCTTCACCGACAACGTTTTGGACCAGGAGAGCAAGCAATACGCTCTCACATGCCTAGCAGTGATCGAGTTGTAACAGAATTTGTACAATAATTAATGTTCGAAGCATGTGTCATCACACTGTGTGACAGATTAATTATTCAATATTAAAGTTAGTCCTATGTGCTGTCGTAGCACTAGAGCCAGGTATTTAGCCTTTTTTTGTTACGAGGATAGCAAGAAGCAATACACCTGCTCCGGTTTGACCCACGTCGTGCCTTGATGGTTCCCACCGTTTGCGTTGAAGCTTTAGCGGTTTTGCCATTGGGAAGGCAAATCGATGACTCTCGGAATATCTACGAAGTTTTGAATTTTCAACCCCAAATTCCAGCATCCATCTTGTCGGCTTGTTCCAGGAAGGTTCCTGAAAGACCTCTCGTCTTCATCTAATAAGAAATTCAAGTATTCGGTTCTCGATTACTTGTTCTTCTCTCCAGGGGTACTTCATTCTTCTAATTTGGCTCTTATCTGCTCAAGATCTTTGACATTTTTCCTGATTTCTAGAGGATTGGGTGTTGATTTCTATCTTTTGCTGGTAATCTCTTTGATTCGCTTTGCTTTTATGATCTTAGATTTGACTTTCTCTTCCTCCATGCCTATTCGTTTCCCGGGAGCTGGATGGTGGATAGGGATATAATATTTGTGGATTTTGGATGTTGCTAAGTTGAAATGGATCCGCAAATTCCTTCTTTCTCTGATTCAGTTAATGGGTTTGAAATCAATTACGATAATCTCGCATCCTATTTTCCGAACTCAGCTAATGATTTCAAATTCGAAGTTCCATCCCCCGATCTGAACTTCGTGGAAAATTCCTTTTTTCTTCACGAGCTGGATCAAGGTCAGTTTGCTCCGGCCGTGAGTGCGAGCTCTTCCGAACTATCTCCTGTGACACCAGGGAGCTCAAACTCAGACGGAGGGTCTTTCCCCTTGCCCGCTGGCTCCACCGCTAGTCTTGACTCTCCTTTAGACGATGGGGACTTCTCAGAAGGTGTTCACAAGTACATATACCAGATACTAATGGAAGAGAACATAGAGGAGAAGCCTTGTATGTTTTATGATCCTCTGGGGCTCAAACATACGGAGAAATCGTTCTACGATGTTCTGAACAAAAGCTACCCTTCTTCCCCAAGCCAGCCTTCTCTGTCTTCTGAGAGGCCAGAAGGTGCTCTCTCTGGAATGAGATATGATGATGGAAGTAATGATTATTCGCAATGTATGAGTAATTCTGGATCTCCGACATCTTTGGCCGCCGAATCCCACTTTCTTTCCAAAGTTGATTCTAGTTCATCGCGAGTTCTTGGTCATGATCAAAACAGTCTGGGATTCAACGGTGGGGATCTAGTTTCCGAGCTGGTGGCACAAAATATTTATAGCAATAGTGAATCAGTCTTACAGTTCAATAAAGGATTAGAAGAGGCTAGTAAGTTTCTGCCTGAAGGTAATCAACTATTTCTAAATTTGGGGAGCGGATCGACGAAGGTAGAGTCTGCACAGATGAATAAACCGGTCAAGGAGGCTAAGATTGAAAAGGAAAATTTGTCGAAAAGTCCAGAAGAGACAAGTTCTCTGAACAAGTCGAAGGGGAGGAAGAATTGGGAAAGGGATGACGAAGATGTCTATTCGGAAGAAGGGCGAAGTAACAAGCAATCGGCAGTTTACATCGACGAGAGTGATCTATCTGAGATGTTTGATAGAGTGTTGCTTCATGAAGAGGGGAAAAAATATAATGGACTGTGTAATGGAAATGAAAAGCAGGAAGATGGAGCATGTAAGAAAGCTCTTACAAAAAAAGAGCCTCAAACAGCGAATGGAGGGAGAGCTCGAGGAAAAAGACATGGCAAGAAAACCGAAAATGTGGATTTGACGACCCTTTTGATCCAATGCGCTCAATCTGTATCAAACGATGATCGGAGGACAGCTAACGAATTGATTAAGCAGATAAGGCAGCATTCTTCGCCCTTCGGGGACGGCTCCCAGAGATTAGCTCATTATTTTGCTAATGCTCTAGAGGCCAGGCTGGCAGGGACCGGGACCGGAACAAAATTGTTCTTCACTTCCTTAGCTTCCAAGAAGATTTCGGCCTATGATATGTTGAAATCTTACCAAGTCAACCTTTTGGCGTGCCCTTTCAAGAAGATTTCATTATATTTCGCGAACAAAATGATTTTTAAGATTGCAGAGAATGTGAAAATCCTTCACATCATAGATTTTGGCATTCTATATGGATTTCAATGGCCAATCCTGATTCAGCATCTGTCGTTACTTCCCGATGGACCGCCTAAGTTGAGAATTACGGGTATAGAGTTTCCACAGCCTGGCTTCCGCCCGGTAGACAGAATCGAGGAGACTGGACTTCGATTGGAAAAATATTGCAATCGATTCAACGTTCCTTTTGAGTATAATGCCATAGCCTCGCATTCTTGGGAAACTATCCAGATCGAAGATCTTAAAATCAGAAGCGACGAGGTGATTGCCGTGAACTGTCTGTTCAGGTTCAAGAACTTACTGGACGAGACAGTCGAAGAAAACAGTCCAAAGACTGCTATTCTGAGCTTGATCAGGAATATCAATCCTAGCATTTTTGTCCATTCGATTGTCAATGGATCCTACAACACCCCATTCTTCGTCACACGATTCAGAGAGGCGCTTTTCTACTACTCGGCTTTGTTCGATATGTTTGACACCAACATATCTAGGGATAACGAAGAACGGAAGATGTTCGAGAGAGAGTTCTTTGGGCGAGAAGCCATGAACATCATTGCATGCGAGGGCCATGAAAGAGTCGAGAGGCCCGAAACGTATAAACAATGGCAGTCGAGGTCATTGAGAGCAGGTTTTAGAAAGCTTCCACTCGACAAAGAGATGATCGACAAATTTAGATGCAAGTTGAAAATGAAGTATCACAAAGACTTTGTACTCGATGAAGATGGCGATTGGATGCTTCAAGGATGGAAGGGTCGGATCGTCTTTGCTTCCAGTTGCTGGGTACCGGCCTAAAACCCGAGCACCCGAGCAGATCGTAGTTAGTGTGAGTAAGATTAGCTGATGAGACTCGTATCCTATTAGAATTATGAGTGTTTAATTATATTGCTTATTAGTTTCTAGTGATGATATAATCCATCCAGTTCTTCTTGTATTTCCAGCTTCTGTTTGTTTGTTTGGCAATCCATTCTCTTTGTATTTTAAGACCAATTATCCATGAAACAACGTCAGCAAAGTTTCCTCTGTTTCATCATGACTGGACACACCCATCAAGGAATAATTGCATTTAAGATTCAACACAATCTTCAATAGGAATTAAAGCAAAATTTCATTTTTTGTATACTTTTTGATCGGGTTCAAATCATGTGAATCGATATCCAGGCAAAAACACAAATCCAATCCATAATGATGTACCAGAAAATGCAATATTTTTTATCCAGACCAATCATCAGCAGAAGCAAATATATCGAGTGCACTGATAAAAAAGTTTGAAGTAAAAGTAACAATTAATGCAAAAGCAGCCAATTGGAAAGCAATAGTCCTATTTCCAATCCATTGATTCCATAGTATGTTTTTTACACTCTAGGCAATGGTTAAACCACAATTGTAACTTACTATAAGATCCTCAAAATTGCATACAACATCAAGTCCAACATTTGAGAAGAAATGTAAGAAGAATACAATAGTCTATGTTTGAACCTGAAAGCAACCAGAAAACTGATTCTAAAAAGCCATTTGGGAAGAGTTCGCCTATATGAGCTCAACTTCTCTTACTTAAATTCTTTGGTGGTCGAAGAACATTCCAGTCCAGCCTTTCACTCTTTGGTTTCTTGAAAGAACCTTTCTTAGTATTATGCGTTGGTGGTTGATTGTCCTGAGGATTTCCAAGAGAGGTATTGACTCGTTGAGTTTGGATTTCAGACCCTAAATCTGATTGTTTTCGCTTAAGGTCTCCATTAGTTGCACAGTCTTGTTCATTCATATCCAAGCACTCATTTTCTCTACTGAAAAGCCAAAACAAAAGGGCAAACCTATAAGCTGGGGGAAAACAGATTATCGGAAGTATAACCCTCATGGGACAAAATGTTTAGTCTGACCTCAAAATTTTGTACCCCAGATAAAATTACCAAAAAATGAAAAAAAAAATTATTAAAGTATAATATTAGAACATGAAAGTGAAAGATTTAGAAATGGGATAGCCAGGAGTAACTGTAACTTAAAGGGGAAGAGGGAGAGAGAGAGAGAGAGAGAGAGAGAGAGAGAGAGAATCAAACCACCAACCTTGTAGATATTTTTTCACTTTGATTGACAGAGGTTGCAGGCTGACGGGGGTGTGCTGCTTCTTCATTCAGTTTCTACCATAACAAGGCTGTTTCTATGAGGAGAAGTGAAGCCAAAAGAGAAGAACAGACGCGGCTAACATTGCAAAAAGCTTTAGGTCAATCGAGCTTTGTACTCACATCAATAGACGGATTAAAACTTTGAAATGACATTCGGCCCTTGATCGCTCCTGGATGGGGGTCCCCTTCCATAATTACCACACTAAAATTCCAGATAATAAGTGGAAAATAGAACAGAATTATTTTAGAAAATCATAATAACCAGCTAATACGCCTAGTCCAGGAGCTATCCCATGACAACTTATGTTTCCACACCCTTTCGAAAGAAAAGAAAAGAAAAGTGAATACAAAGCCAGACCAAAATTCCTTTAGTTAGGGCACTATCCTCCTTAATCTACTGTGGCGATGGAATTTATCTTAACATTGGATAAACTAAAACAAAGACAATATTTGGAAATCATCAAATACATGATAAAAAAACTATGCACTCCATTAATCAACAAAGTCTGCAAGGAATTCCATCGAGATTACAGAAATTTATATTTTTCCTAGCTCATGATCGAAAGAAGTTTAGTGCTTGGGCTGAGTAATTGAAGATCATCAAGTAGTACTCATGAAGCAGATATATCTACCATTTTCTATTGGCGATACCAGGAGAGGAAAATTTTCCGTCCGGCTTGACTTCTTCCTCTTTCTTAGGTTGCTCCTCTTGCAGGCCCGCCCTTTGCATAAACTGCATCAAATGGTATATATAGCAACTCGTTAGAACGCAGCGTGAGCTGAAAATCCAAAAAAAAAGCTCGTAATTGCATTGCAGGAACTTAGATTAATTACGAACAAAACCAAAATAAAAAATTAAAAATAAAAAGAACTGGAAGCTAATTCGAAGCACGAAACAACCTTCAAGTTTCTCAAAGTGCTAGAAAGCTCACGCCGGGCCATTTGAGCTTATAATTTACTGAACTACGACCAACCCCGGCCCTCAGAGTCTCTCCTGCTGTCTCTCCTCTACTCTCTCCCGCCGGTACAGACGAAGGGTTTATTTCTTCAGCATCACATACAATTCACCACAACGAATACGATTGCAGAATTGAATTGGGCCTAATTGGGCCATTGAGGCTAAATTGGGTCGACCTAATCCAAATAATGTTACTTTTTAGGATAAAATGCACTTTACACCCTACACTATTTGGTTAGTTGCATAAATACCTTATACTTTATAAAAAATCAATGAATACCCTCAACCGGTACCTTTTTGACGGAAACTGTTTGTTTACTCCACGTGATAGGCACATGCCAAAATACCAGAAAGGAGGCCGGAGGCTCTCTCCTTCGGCACTTCTCTTCTTTTTCGATCGAAGCCTCAACTCAACACGAGAAAGATGGGTTGAAGAGACCCACATGGTTGATCTGTATGATGAGGATTCACCCAACAGCTCCAATTTTAGTGCCCAGAACGTTAATGAAGGATTGCCAAATACTGGTAAACGTCTGGAATTCTGCATGGAAAGATTCACCGGGAGGGACATAGGCGTGAAGGGGCGTAATATCGAAGATGGGTCCAAGCAACGATGCATCAGATCCTGTTGTCTTCCAGGGTAGAAAACAAAAGAATCGCAGATGACTGGAAGAGGAGCCATACTTTTAATGGTTGCCTTAATTAAAGGTGATGTTGGCATATATACAACAGTAGTTAGTAGTTGAAGGTAGTCATTTATTGTTTTTAAAATAGAAGGCATTTCTTGCAATTAACCTCATAGCAGTAGAGGTGGAAATGGGCCGGGCCGGATCGGTTTTATAGTCTATAATACTTGAACCGTGAAATACGGTTTTGATAAAGTTGGACTACCGTGAACCGGCCCGGTTCTTTACAAAAAAAAATTTAATTGTTGAAAAAATAAAGAGAGACAAAATTACAATATACAAATTATAAACCATAAATATCATTAAATAAGGAAGACAATAAAAATAACTTATTCATTTCAAAGTTTAAACTTCAAGTTCAAGCATTCATCACGTAATAAAAAATTTGATTAACGATCATTAACGATATAATATAAATTATTCAAAATATAGTTCATCATCTACCAACATACAAAATACAAATTTTCATTGGTAAATACGAGTAGACCCAAAGAAACGAAAGTCAAAATTCATAACGTCATTTATCATCAAATCAAGTCAATGTTTCAACACATAATTATCAAATCTATAATATTGACTAAAGATCAATATTCAATAGGTTGAAACTTCTTCATCGTTAAGTTCAAATTGCTCATCATTGGTGCAATCTACAAATGAAAAAAAAACATGTTAGAAATAAGAACTAGAAACTATGTCTATGATAACGTAACAAAAAAAAATCATACGTCGAATAAAATTAAATACCTTCAGCAATACATTTGGTGTTATTAACGTTTTTCTCATGATAATCCTTGAATGTGTAGGCTGAAATACAACGGCACTTATTTTTTTGAACCAAATATTGAACCAACTATTGATTAACCCAAAATATTTATTCAATTATGAGGCAAAAAGTTAGACATGGTAGTTCTAAATAAATAGACCAAACGAATATTTTTTTTGTATATATTTATATGATTTTATTAAAAATATGTATACTATTAAAAATTATCAAGATTTTGATATTTAGGGGATATTTTTGTTCAAACTTAGTTGCAACCAAAATGAAAATATGAGTCTATCCTTAAAGTTTTATAATTTTCGAATGATGCACTTATTTTCAATAAATTAATTATTTTTGAAAATAAAAAATTTATAGTAAATCATGTAATCTTTTAAAATTTACGAAAATTTTCAGAATATATTCTTATTATAGTATGAATATGTAGTAAAAAATTCAAGTTATTCGATAATATATTCTTTAAAAAATTGATAATTTTTTTAAAAACATTAATAAAAAAACATCTATCATGCTGATGTGGTAAGCCGCAGGTGAATCACTCTTACTCGGAGGGCCGCATGAGAGTAGAGTGCAAGGGATATACTGACATTGAGCCTTCCGTCAAGATATTTTTAATTATTTTCAAAGTTTATGATTTTTTCAATCTATTATTTTAAAGTTCAGAAATTTTTTTATTTTTTATTCATAAAAAATATTTAACCTTTTCAATCTTTTGTGATTTAGAAGTCATGTTAATTTGAAATTAGATTAAAAATCAATAGTTAATAAAGATTAATTTAATAAATTAATAAAAATACAGGAATATTTCCAGTGTATACCTCAAATTTATTTTCAATGAATACATTGAATTTGCATAATTTGACTAACCCCCTAATATCACTATTCCATTCAATCCTATTAGCCATATTTTGTAAAAAATCAAATTTACTTCTTTTCATGATAGTCTTCCCTCGTCATTTCTTCTTTCTAATTCGCACAATTCAAGAATCGGTAAGTTGAAATTTCGTTCTTGTTAAAATTAAGAAGCAAAAACTACAGATGAGCTTAAAAATAAAAGAAATGGTGTAAATTTAAAAAAAAATGAACTTCAATAGAAAAAATAAAACATTTAAGAGAAATATAAGAAAAATGTGTATCATAGTTGTATCAAATTTAAGGTGATAATAAAAAAATTCAAAATATCAACAACAAATATCCTCATATTTTAAAAGCTAAATTGAAATTTCCCCTCGAAAGAAAATCATACTAAGCACTTTGAATTAAGTGATAACCGAAATATAGAGATCGATTGTACTTGCTAAGAAACAATGTCTTTGAAGCAAGATTAATCATCCTAAGATTCCAATATGTATTCTAATCAAAATCAAAGGTTGCAAGGGTACAAACTTATTATCCACCCAAAATGGAAACCAACATCATTCATTTACAAAAAGTCATCATACCCATAAATCAATCCTCAGGTGGGAACAACCTGCGGTTCCAAGGGCGTAGAATCATCCTCCTCGGCTCCTTTGACCGGCATCTCCACATTGTTCGGGTCTTCTGATTCGAAACCCTGTTTGAATCGATCATAGTTGGTCATTTCGGCTGCTTTGAATGGCCGTTCGCCCAAGACTCGAACCAAGTCTTCTTGGTGTAGAACTTCCTTCTCCAGCAACAATTCGGCAATTTGAGCCACTTGCTCTTTGTGTTGCTCGATAAGCTGGACAGTTCGGTCGTAGGCCTTGCCCACCCACTCTCGAACTTCACCGTCGATCATGGCTGCTGTCTTGCTGCTGTAGGGCTTGCTCATTTCAAAACCATCCTCTCTTGGTGGGAAAGAGAGGAGACCCACCTTATCACTGAAGCCATAGACGGCTACTTGGGCATACGTCATTTTTGTCACCTTCTCTAAGTCATTCTGAGCTCCAGTCGAGATTTTGCCAATGAGAACCTGAATCCAACACACAAGCAGCCCATTTTCTTCCATTAACAGCAAATTAAGAGATATCTTCAAAGAAATTTCTAAAGCATACTCTCCATCTCTACCTGTTCTGCGGCGCGACCACCAAGGGTCATGCACGTCATGTCAAAGAGTTGCTCCTTCGTCATGAGAAGGTTTTCATTGGGAACATATTGGGCAAACCCAAGAGCAGCTGTTCCACGAGGAACAATTGTTACTTTCAATAATGGTTCTGCATGCTCCAAAAACCAGCCTGTCACTGCATGACCAGACTCATGATAAGCGACAGTGCGTCGCTCCAACTTACTTATAACCTGCATAACAAATAAGTGGGGATGGCTAAGAAGTTTTGATGCAATTATAAAAATAACAATAAATATCAATGCACTTTCTGAAATTAGGAGTTTTTTTAACTTACACTTTACATTTTTAATTAGGTCAATTGAAACATCAAAGTATTACTATTTGTCAACTAACACCTTAAACTTTTAATTTTTTAATTAACACCTTGAATTTTAGAAAATTGTCAACCAACATTTTATCATCAAATTTAAGTTAATTAATTTTTTTAATAATTTAATTTAAAATTTGATCAAAAACAAAAAATTAGAATGAATAAAAACAAAATTGCATGTAAAAAGATGCACAATTACGAAAATTTAATGTTAGGGTGTCTATTGATAAAATGTTGAAGTTTAAAGTATTAATTAAAAATATACTAACACTTAAAGGTGTTAATTGATAAAATTAAAAGTTTAAAGTGTTAATTGAAAAATATTCAAACTTCAAGATGTCAATTAATACAGTTAATAGTTTAAGGTATAGTTAAAAAAACTCTTAACTTTAAAGTGTCTGTTGATAATTATCTTAAAAATTACATTATTTCCTCGTACACTTTTTATAAATAGAAATGGATAAAGCATTTCTAAAACATAATTCAAACTTAATTACCTTATTCTTCTTCTCCAGCCCTCCTATTATTCGATCTATAGCTGCTTCAAAATGCTCAATCTTGACCTCTGTTACTTCATTCCTCGCCGCAATCAAAGCAGCCTCATTGCAGACATTTGCAATGTCAGCTCCAGCAAATCCTGGAGTTAGGGCCGCAAGACGCTGAGAATAATACGATGGCTCGTGATCAAGTTTGATTCTTTTCAAGTAAATTTGAAATATTTGGTCGCGGCCTTTAATATCAGGCTTGTCGATAGTGATTTGGCGATCGAATCGACCAGGCCTCAGCAGAGCTTTGTCTAAAATATCAGGCCGATTAGTGCCAGCAAGAACCACAACTCCGGAAGTGGTTCCAAAACCATCCATTTCAACCAATAACTGATTTAAGGTACTTTCGCGCTCATCATTGGAACCTGAGAAACCACCTCGTCCTCTGGCCCGACCAATCGCATCTATCTCATCAATAAAAACAATGCTTGGAGAACACTGCCTAGCTTCTTGAAATAAGTTCCTAACTCTGGAAGGTCCAACTCCTACGAACATTTCCATGAAATCTGAACCAGATATGGACAGGAAAGGCACGTCAGATTCCCCAGCAGTTGCTTTTGCTAGAAGAGTCTTTCCTGTTCCTGGAGGCCCAACCAAAAGTGCACCTTTTGGAATTTTAGCCCCCAACTCCTCATACTTCTTGGGATTTTTTAAGAAGTGCACAAACTCCATAATTTCTTGCTTTGCTTCATCACAGCCAGCGACATCTTTAAAAAAGACCTGCAACAAGACCAGACAAAAGGAATTGAATAAATCAACAGGATAACTCAAACAGATGAAACTTAGATAAATTTATACTTGGAATGCAATACATTTGAAGAAAATATGAGTTCACTGAAGTAAAGACCAAAGGAAAAGAGAACCTTATTTTTAGAATTTTTGTCCACTTTCATTATAGGAGCCTTTCCTATGTTGAATATTCCACGACCACCTTTTCCTCCACCTCCACCGCCAACACCTAGTCCACCTTGCATTCTCCGGAACATGTAGAAGGAGGTTCCCAAAAGCAAGAGTGTTGGTGCAAATCTCATTAATTCTTGATACCAAACCATTTCAGAGACATAAGTGACATGAACATAATCGTGAGGGTCAATATTTAATGCCTCTTGGGCCTCCTCAAGCTTTTCCTCAAAATGCTCAATACTACCGATGTTGAAGTAGTATTTATATTGCCCTCCATGTCCTCTTGGAGGAGTGGCACTAGCAGGACCTTGGACTACTTCATCATTTGTCTGGTTAAGAGGAGAGCTCCTAACATACACTTTAGCAACTGATTTGTTAGAAATAACTATGTGGTCTACAAGACCTGGCTCCAGTAGCTTGTTTTTGAACTCTTGAAAGCTAATCTGCGCAAAATTCAAATGAATCAGGGAAAATTCAACGAAGGTACAAAATAACCAAAAACAAACAAAACAAAGTAACAGGCAAACTTCATTGGAAGTAACAGCAAATATTATTTCAACCGATAATCAATCTTTACAGATAAAATCATCAATCACAAATTTTTTCGGCTACTAACCAAACATAGAAAGCAATATGAAAAAGACAAGTTGATCCATTAAAAGATAATAAGAAACCAACACAAAGCAAGAATTAAGTTTAAACTTCACTCATGGAAGCACTCCACAGAAATTCTATGGAATGGACACCAAATTGTACTATTAGAAATTCCAAGAGATGTTGATAATCCAATTACTTGAAGCAAAGAATTTGGAACACCATAGAAGATTATTATACTCTATGGAATCTAAAACAGGTCAAGTTCATTGATCAAAAAACCTGCTTACCTGATGCTGTTCACGACCACCAATAGAAAAGGAAGAAAGAAACAATCCGATGACTAAAAGAGGACCAAGTATATTCTGATATGGGATGAAAATTGTTTCCCGAAAATTCCCCTGATCATCTGTTCCTGAATCATCTGGAATCAGATAAAAAAAAAAACAGAAGGAAAATTTTGAAATGTCAAAATGAGTTTGCCGTCAGTAAATTGATGAAATGATAACTTCAGATGAAACTACAAAGAATTATTGATAGATAAATGAAGAGTAGCTAATAGTTAAACCTGAACTATCATGCATACTTGTACAAAGTCAGTATCTAATATGGAATTCTCCTTTCAACACTTACACAGCTACTGTATTCAGGATAGAATATAAGTAGTTGACCTTAAGCACAACGAAATATCATGCAAACTAGATGAGTTTTTCACAGAATCTAGTTAATTTTAAGTAGATAAAATTATATATCCCAAATGCATACAATTTATAGTTTGAATAGGCAACCGAGATATTCTAAGACTATCAACTTAATACAAACACCACACTACAGTTTGCCTGCTTCAAACGCCCAGGTATTATTCAAGCTATAAATCTGACAGATAAAGGAGTACAGAAAATGTTACCACCTTTGGACTTGGTTTTCTGCTCCTCTCCTTTCGGAATTTCCTTCTTTTCTTTGGGGTAGTATTTTTCATAATCTGGAGAATCGAAACATGAAATTGGCATCTCTCAGTTTTAGAGACTAGACATATGATTAGCATCAGTAACATTAACAAAAAAAAAGGCAATCTTGATCAGCAAAGAACAACCCCGCAGAGAACTACAGCGTAAAAAATCCTTACTCTTTTTCTTTTGGGGTTCAGTAGAAAAGAGCCTCCGAAGTTTGGGATTTCCCAGAATGTATTTTACATCAGATAAACTCGCCTTGGAAACAAACTTGTTGTTAACTCCAATTGAAGCAAAATAGCTCCTCAAAAACCCTAGTCCCCCATCTATCCGCCCTAGGTATGAATCGACTCCAGACAATCGCACAAGCGCTTCATCAACGTTCTTTATCGTTAGTCTCCCACCAACATTGAACAACGTCTGCATCCAGATGGAAACAAAAATCAAGATCTAGAAACAAATACCATCGAAACATCAAAAAACAAAATGAGAGGCTTACTCCTGAACGAGAAGATCGCGGGAGAGACCGGCTTAACCTTGAAAAAATCATAACTTGGACGGAGCTTCAGAGAAAATGAGAACTTCTACAACAATAACAATCACCGAAATATGCAGTGATCAACAAATAAAATTTCGATAAAGGAAAGGGCAACTAAGAGGTAGAGTGGAGATAGAGAAATTATCCACAAACACGCGATTAAATAAATATTCCTCTTAGAAACATCAAACCAAAACACAGAAAACGAGCTTCCTGGTGGTCTGACTGGAGATAAATCAGATGAACGAGGGAGATTGTATGGGTAAAAGGGAATATTAGAGATCAGGTCAGAGCCGTGGTGGGTAGCTCATAGCTCGCGTTAACTTGGGAAACAAGACGCCATTTACGCGTCCACAGCCCACAGATTCCTTTCACTGTCTTCCTTTCTGCCGTCTACGATCCGTGGCTCGCTGGTTCTGTGGACGTGGATTTAACAACTAACCCTAACCTCTCTCTCTATCCTTTGATTTCATAATCTCTGCTGGCTATATCGTCTGGTTCGGTTTTTGTTCTCCATTACTAAAATCGAATCAAACCAAAACTAATGTGCACACATATGATTAACATGCAAGCCTAATGCCTAATGCCTAATTTTTCTCTCTCATGTTGTCACACTTGTCAATAAGTTGGACCAGCCCGTTGAATTAAACCTTAACCGGCCTTGGATCAATCTTAAGGTAGACCAAGGTCCAATCTCAAGCGAGTTCCTAATTTAGCTCATCCTCCAAAAATCTGTCTCACTTTGACATATATATAATGCAAGAACTCGAAGCATATAGCCTTTGGAGTTTGACCTACAGTTGAAATAGGTTAGCCTAAAAGTGCCACCTCACCATGTTGCCACGTCGGATGACCTCATCCTAAGACAGTAGCCTGCAAACCTTTATAATCATCTATGTATCCAAAAGGGATAACCATCGCCTCAACCCGACAGTTTGTGAGGAAGTTACATCATCGTGACTTAGCGGCCTAGAGATATGAAGTCCGTACTTGTTGTCACAAGAAACTATCATACATTGAAGGTAACGACTCTCACACTGTAACAGCGCAGACTTCGAACTGTGACCATCTGCATCTAAATCTATCATTTCGAACTAACTGAGTTATGCTTGTGCGGGTTTTTATAATCATCTCCTCTCCGCATTGTGAACAGACCATGTGTCATCGCGGTTCAGGGGTGGCGTGCCCGACCGGCCAATCGGACCAACCGTTCAGGGAGCCCGGTTTGGGTCGGGGATGACTTGCCTGGCTCGCGCTTTGATTGTTTTTGTTTTGTATTTCATCTTGGTGAGGATGGAACTTAGGTGGATGTCTGTATTTTTTCTTCTTGGATCTTATTGCTCCATCTTCGTCGAAGCTTTTACTGATTAATCCATTTTTGCAGGTCTTCTTCGACGAGTAAGTTTCGTGCTTTTTCTTCAACTTATCAATGGCGGACGTTATAGAATTTAATTACATAAATTCTTAAATTTCAAAGTTCAAAATATTTAATATTATCAAGACAATATACAAATTATTAAATAGAAAAAATAAAGAAACTAGAGAAAAAATAATTGTTGGCAATAAATTCTTCATCTGGTAGAGAAGAAACTAAAGAGAAAAATAGAAGAAAACAAGCGGACAAGCAATCTGTTTCACGTGATAATTGGCAACTGCCCACACTGACCGTCAGATCTTCTGGTACACGATATAAACCAAAAAGGAGTTTCATTTAATAGCCAAACGTTGGAAGCAAGTCATTTGGGAGTTCATGTTGTGTGCTAGAAGCTCTACACTGCTCAGCCTCCTCCGACTCTTTCTTTTATCCACTGTAGAGACGGCAATTGCTGTAGATTTATATAAAGAAAATAAATATAAAAAATTAAATTATTTTAATGAAACCAAAATATTTGAGGTAGTTGTTAATTTATTCTTTGAATGAATGATAATTGCAACAAATACTTAAACTTTTAAAGTCATAAATGAACTCTTTAAATTTTATCATAATTATAATTAAGAGTGCAATTAGATTGAGTTGATGTGCAAAACCAAGTCAACTTGATATTTTGGATTAGATTTGATCGAATTTGAAATGGTCTAACTTGATCTCAAACTCGACCCACATATTTGAGGTTAGATTGAGTTCATATTCAGATCATTTTTATATAACCCAAAGCAACCCAAATTTTAGTTTATTCATAGTAAACTATCAATAAATTGTACCCCTAAAATCTAACGACTAAGCTTACCACTATAGAAGATATTGCAAGCGGCTTTTCTTTAGGCAATCGATTTCATCTCATCTCTTGTAGAGCCTTGTTGAAAGCCGAAAAATATTAAAATTAAGTATATCGTTATTTTTGTTTTAAAGGTTTACCAATTTGTTTGAAAATGGCAACTGGGTCAAAACTCAAACCTGGATCGCCTGGTTCAATTTTCCTTGAAATTTCTTCGGAATTACTTATGAAAACGCTGATGATTTCTACGATCTTCCCTTTCTGCTGTGTATTTCATCACTGTTCTTGGCTTTCCATCCAACAATGGCGGGTAAGGAAAATTGTCCCGGCAGTAGGAGATTCTGGCTATGGAGGTTCTAGTTTTTTAGCTGGTGTTGTTACTGCTTGGATAGTTCTAATGGTTGCCTTTTTAGCAACTTTTTGAAAAAAGAAGACAGAAATGAGAATCTGTTCTTCGTAGACAGAAACCTTTTGAGCTATTCAGTGAGTGGGTTTACAGATCAACAAAGACGCTTAATTCCATCGACAAGAACATTAAATGGCAATCTACCCAAGATAGTGATATCGACAAAGCCTTGTTTTCCAACCAAATTAGAGACTTGAGAGAGTCAGAAAAGATATACAGATGAACGAAAATGACGAGCATTAAGGTCTGTTCTTCCGGTAGATTACAGAAATGGCGACATTTTTCAACAATATTAAATCAAATTTCAAGATTTCAGATTTGATCGATCAAGAGTTTAAATCAGCAAGCTTACTTACATGAAAAAATTATAGCAGATTTAATTATTATCTGTTCGAATCACCACCTCCCACTGCGTTCGTTATGTTCCTCCACAACCCAAGTTCTGCTACTCCGACTTCCGGTGAATCTTTGTAAGGCTGAATTTGAATGGGTGAAGCCTCTACTTCTGCTGCCAGACTCAGATCCATAGCTTGAATGAGATGCAAAAGATGCTGAAGAAGACGAAGAGGAACAATGAAACCTTAATCTCCTGAAAAATGAGAAGAGTCTACGGAAACCTCCGGCGAACCCAGAACGCCTCTCCCTTCCTCTTGAGACCCTTCTTGTAGATCCATTTGAATCGGATAACTCCTCTTCGGTCTGGATGAAGGCATTCGGTGGGCCTCTTTCTCCCGCCGTTCTACTTCCGGTGAACCTCCCGATGGCGTATCCTCCGCCGGGCAGTCTCCAAATAGTCAACCCCACGGTCTCCTCGTTCATACCCTGCTCTTGACTCCCGCTTGCCGATGAGTTTCGATCCACCGGCAACTCGCATCGGNAAAAAAAAAAAAGAGAAGCTTTTCAAGAAGAGCCAGATGCTCTCGCAGCTGGAAAATGACGTGTCAGTATGTTATTGGCTGAACTTGGTGGAGGTGGCCATAGGACAGAGCGTGGGACCCTGGCGCGTAGCGGAGGGTCCCACGGCGTATAAAAAAACGTTTGACTACGGCTAAGGACGCCGAGTTTGAATTTCAAATAGTCGCCGTGAATGATGCCGCGGCAAAGAATTGTTCCTTCTTGGCGATGAAATGAATTTGACTAAGTGGGTCCCAATGGCCATGCCAACAACCATAACGTGTAACCGACGCCTGAACTTAATTAGGGCTAGCAGTAATTAAAACCTTGATTATGTCCTCTAAGATGAAAATGGACGTCCACCAAAGACTACATTATTGATTTGGGCCTTACCCAGTAAAAGTAGGCCCACAGTCATTAAGGTAATCGAAGAAGTCCTAGTCCAGGTCAAGGAGTGGGGCCATTGTTTCGTTCCAATCATTTAGGTTTCTGGAACTCCGCTTTTCGTTTCTGCAGATTAGTTTATTGGTTTCGCTTTTTTTGAATTAGCAAATATGAAATCCAAATAATATTTGTATCTCTCTTCTAGTGTCCCAATCCAGCTTAAATTTGAAAAAATTCAAGGAGTCTGTCTGATTTAGAAGAATTTTTCTGCGTAATTTGCAAAAGATAAACTCACCGGCGCTGTTACAGAAGATGAACTCGCCGGCTCTCCGGCAAGGAGACATCTTACTGTGGCGGGATTTGGGTAAATCCCATTTTCGTCCCATGAAAACCCCTTCCCGCTTACCGTCCTTTCAAAATATCTGAGGCCATTTTCTCATCACCGATGTGCAATAAAACTCCATTCCCCGAGTTCTAAGTTGCTAATTTTGGGTTCGATTAGGCTTGTAGGTTCTCTCCCATAGCCAAAGCTTCTCTAGCTGGCCCATTGCCGGAAACTGTTGCATTCAACGGAAACCAAATCCTTCCTTTCCATGCCTTCAAAAACTCGATCCGCTATCAATTGTTACACTACGAAAAACTTCTGCGATAGTATAATCTAGAAAACGACGTATCAAATCCAAATGTTCCCCGGATAAAACCCTAGTTCTACTGAAATGGCTCCCAGATTACTCCGACGGATCTGCGGGAACTGGCACTGTATCTGAGCAAGCAATTGACCTCTATTGCGGCATTTCGCCTGTCTTTTCACAGCTTCCTCGTCGCTCTAATCAGTTAGGGGGAAAATGATCTATGCCCATTTGAAGATTTTCTTGCTCTCGGTGTGAAGATTTTCTTTCCAAATCAGTGTAAATATGGAAAAAGAGGAGGAAAGGTTTTTCCCTTTCTGCTTCTACTGAAAAGATCGAAAGGGCTTTACAGGGAACTGCCATTAAAGTATCGATTCTCATTAGAGATCCTTTCAGAGAATTTTTACTTCCCGATTTCTGATCTTCATTTGGATTATATGATCAGCTATGTTAGTTTTATTTGAATGAAACATGGATAAGACACATTGTTCAATCTTCCCTTTTATGCTGCTGGTATTTTTTTCAAGGGATGTTTTAGATAACAAGAGGTAGATTACAATTCTCCAGCAGGTTTCGTGCATGAAACTCTGCACAACTTGAATCTATTCCTCTGCATTTGTTTACTCTCAGATGACTTTTTTCGAGATCTTCAAGAAGAATGTCAAACTATGGCCCGAGATCTTGATCTATTTGAACTTGTTCAACCAATCTATCCTGATAGAAGCTGCAAAAACTGAAAAAAGTTGGAATTTAGAAAATCTAATTTTTAGAGAGAAGAAAGAATGAAACATAAAAGAGGAAAATTGATGGTCTTGGTCGATGGCTATAATGGGAGAGATTCTATTTATGATATGGGAGTTAAAATGGTTTTTACTGTAATGCTGCCAAGTGTTGAGATAGAGCCCACAAAACATGTCTTCTATTTTAAACATGGCCGTCGTTGATTTATCCATGCAAGAACTCCGGGCAAAGCTGCTCTGATGAAGCTATTTCTTCCTCTTAAATTGGATTTAGTGGGAACAAAACAAGGCACTAAGAGATGAATTCAGAAACCTCAAATGGCCCAGCTCCATCGACCAACTCAAAGGTTCGCTGAAATTACCCGAATTCCGACCACCCCAACCGTCGAACAGCTTCTAAGAGGTAATCTATAGAGTTACAACGATCTGTTATGTTGATTATCGGAAAACGATGTTAAATCTAGTGCCATTTGCAGGAGAAGAAGTCTCAAGACGGTCTCCAGCTTCGGCGTCGGTTTTAACGGAGAATGAGCATGACCAAGAAGATTACGACCACGGCCACCATCAGAAGAAATCGGTGCTGGCGAAGGTGAAGGAGAGGGCTATAAAACTGAAACACAGTCTCAGCTATAAGAAGAGGCATGAAGAGGGCGATGACGGCATTTCCACTCCGCCGTGGGGCGTCAACTTGGAAGACGAAGACGAAGAAGAAGATCCAGAGTTCCTCGGAGCCCCAAGTAAATCATTTTACATATCTTTAGTCGATTTGCTTCGTCGTAACCCTTGGTTTTTTTGCGATTTCAGTGTATGAATCTGAAATGGCGCCGGAGGGATGCAAGGAGACTCTTCGTCAGCACCCTCGAGCCGATCCCGTAATTGCCGAAAAACACCTTCTGCCGAATTCTCCGAAGCTGAGTTCGGAAAATGAAATGCATTCTTCTGTGAAAAAGCTTTCCATTGATGCGGAAACTAAGCCTTACCCTCCTCCATTTGAATCTTCATCTCCGAAGCTTTCCACTCCAAAGAAGACTTTAAGTGAAATCATGGCCGAGACCCCGATCAACTCGAACAAGAAACTGACCCGAAGCATGACGGAGAAGCTGGCTCCAGCTTATTCGAGGCCTCAGAATACTCTTTCAACTCCGCCGGCCCGTTCTTTCAGGGAAACTCCATTTTCCGCTCCGGCGATTTTGGCCGCTAGGACGAGAATGCATGCCGGAGGAAACGATCAAGTTTGGGAGAAAGGGGTTTCTGTAAAGGAGTATTTGCTGCATAAATTCGAGCCAGGAGAGGACGAGAAAGCACTTTCTCAGGTGATTTCTGAAGCTATGAGTCCAAAAAAATCTTCATCTGATATAGGTGTGGTGGAGAAGATGAAAGAGGCTGTTTCTTCTCTCCTCTGGACCAACGAGCCGCCTCATTCTCTGCCGTGCGTTCCAAATCCGGCCAACGGTCACGCAGGCAAGATTCAAACTTTCAAATCGACAAGCATTGTATTTTTCTTTTGTGTTAATCAGATCTGTCAATCGCTCTCCGTCGGATTGCTGCAGGCGAAGAAGTAAAAAGCGTGAGAACTTTCCGGCCACATTGACGGCCGAACTCGTAGGGATGCTGATTCAGCTTGTTCAATAAATAAACAGTCTGCAAATATTTGTCCATTTTCTCTCTTTTTTTCTGAGTTGCTGAATAATAGCAACAGGTTTGATCTGTTTCAGATTTTATGAACAGAACGATGTGTAAATCAAGGAAAATTGTCCATATTTTATTGTCACGACAAATCTAGAACTAAAATGAAGTTTATAAACGCCAGAGATGAAAAACGACGCCAGGCCCAACTTTCTTCTTCCCCGTAAAGCTCCTATTTCTATGGAATGAATATGAGCTTGAAGAGAGTGAGATTTGTTGACGTTAATGGAGGAAACCAATCATAGTGCGATGGACAGCGACGTTAGATCCAGAAGAAAAAAAAGCCGCCGACCAGGATGCAAATGCAGGCTCCAGCTGATCTCCAGCTAAAAAAGGTTGAGAATGGCGCTCAAATCTGTTAATTAGTTGCCTATTTTTCAAGAAATTTGTTAGACCTTATTAAAACCACATCGAAAAGTTGATAAAGTTTAACGAGTTATCAAAGTTATAAATAGCCTTTAAACTTCTTTAGTTATTGTATCTCTATCATTTGTATCTCTTAGTTGTTGGAAAGTGTCTTTGTTAAGATATTTCTCATTTGAGGTGATTCATTTAATTATAGATTGCTAAGTTGTAATTTTTTGAAGAGATTAGTGGATCGACTCGCTGCGGTGGTGGTACCCAAGGACGTAGGCAAATTGCCGAACCTCGTAATTCTGGTGTGTTCTTTCCTTTAGTATTTTGTGATATTTATGTTTCGTATTCAATTTCAATAGTGGGAGTATTATTATATTTGTCTTAATGTTAAGGAAAAGTATTTGTCTGGTTAGTGGTGTAATTGTATTGTGTAAGTACGTTTTGTCTAGGAGACTGATTAAGTGTCCGTTTGTGACCCTTCAGTCTTTCCTGGAAACATACTTGGACAAGTAATTCTGTCTAGGAGACTGCTACAAGCGTCTTTCCTGGGAATTATCATAATCAGTACTTTCCACGTTTGTTTGGTTAACCAGTTTTCCCTGACAAGTGGTATCAGAGCCAAAGGGTCGACCTAGGCTATTTTGGAAATTGAATATTATGGAGGGTTCATCTTCGGCAGCAAATCCAAATGTTACTTCAACAAGAAATTCTTCAACAATGCTGACTAGGATAATAATGTCAAACGTGAGATTCTCAGTAGAATTGTTTGATGGCACTGGTCATTTCGGCATGTGGCAAGGTGAAGTCCTCGATGCTCTATTCCAACAAGGGCTAGACATTGCAATAGAGGATGAGAAACCAGTTGATGTTATGGAAGACGATCAATCGTTTAGCGTGTGGTACAATTCGTCATGTCTTTTGAGAGAACATAAGTATACATTTAAGAATGAGACTTCTGCAAAGAAACTATGGAAGGCATTAGAAGACAAGTTCATGACGATAAGCAGTCAGAATAAGCTTCTTATGAAAAAAAAGTTGTTTCGGTTTCAATACCAATCAGGTACCACAATGAATAATTAAATTACAACATTCAATCAACTAGTAACAGATTTGTTAAACACTGGTGAAGAATTTAAGGATGAAGTTTTGACAATAATGTTATTATTATCTCTTCATGATGAATTTGAACACTTAGAAACCACTTTGCTTCACTGCAAGGGAGATGTATCTCTCGATGTTGTTTGTGCTGCTTTATATAGTTATGATTTGAGAAGAAAAAATAAGAAAGTAGCAGTTGATGAGGTACTCATAACAAGAGGCTGCTTGCAAACCAAGAAGCAAGACAAGCAAAGAAAAAAAGATAAATCAGTATCAAAAGCAAAACTTGGGAAAAATGAATGTGTCTTTTGTCATGAAAAATGACATTGGAAGAAAAATTGTCCCAAATTAGAGAGGAAAGAAAATGCTACTACAAATGCAAATGTAGCTGAGTGTGATAGTGATACTGATCTTTCCTTAGTTGCTCAATCATATGAAGCAAACATAGCAGCCGTCAAATCTTATGAATGAATTCTAGACTTGAGTTGCACCTATCATATGTCTCATGTTAGAGAATAGTTTACTCACTTTGAAGAATTTGATGGTGGAGTTGTGTACATGGGCGATAACAGCTCCTGCCAAACAATGGAAATAGGCTGAATCCAGTTGAAGAATCATGATAGATCTATCAAAGTTCTAACAGATGTCCGGTATGTGCCAAATTTAAAAAGGAACCTTATCAGCTTAGGAGTACTAGAGTCCAAAGGCTTAGTTGTGACGATACGAGATGGAGGTTTGAAAGTTACATCAGGTACATTCATTGTGATGAAAGGTGTTAAAAGAGATAACTTGTTTTACTTTAACGAAAGTACAGTTATCGGGTCAGCAACTGCTGTAGTAGAACACAAATCATCTAGAGTAACAAAGTTGTGGCATATGCGTTTGGATCACGCTTGTGAAAAATCCTTACAAATTCTGATGAAGCATGGTTTGTTGAAAGGTGCAAAAGTATGCAAATTAGAGTTTTGTAAGCATTGTATTTTGGGAAAGAAGAAAAGAGTGAAATTTGGAACTGCTATTCATAATACAAAAGTTATTCTGGATTATGTTTACTCAGATGTATGAGAACCATCCAAAGCAGCATGGGAGGTAAATGTTATTTCGTAACATTTGTTGATGACTTTTCAAAGAGAGTTTAGGTGTATACCATGAAGTCGAAGGGTGAAGTGTTTGAAGTTTCCTTAAGTGGAAAACTATGATTGAGAATCAAATAGGAAGGAAGATCAAAGTACTCAGAACAGATAATGAAGGAGAGTATAAAAGTGATCCCTTCCTCGAGTTTTGTCAGAATAATGAAATTGTTCGCCACTTCATAGTTAGAAAAACACCCAAACAAAATGGTGTTTCAGAACGTATGAACGAGACATTATTTGAAAAAGTTCAGTGTATGTTGTCTAATGCTGGGTTGGGAAGACATTTTTGGGCCGAAGCTTTGACATATGCACACCATCTTATCAATCGATTATCATCATCAGCTCTTGGTGGAAAAATACCATTGGAGTTATGGTCTGGAAAATCTGTTAATGATTTTGATTCCTTACATACATTTTGTTCTCCTGCCTATTATCATGTTAAGGAATTATAATTGAATCCAAGAGCAAAGAAGGCTTTGTTTATGGGAATTACCTCTGGAATAAAAAGATTCTGTCTTTGGTGTCTAATAACGAAAAATGTGATATTTAGCAGAGATGTTAGTTTTGATGAATCTTCTATGATAAATGGTGATGTTCAAGAAGTGAAGAATACTTCGGAGCAGGTGAAGTTTGAAAAAATGTGGTTTGATCAAACTCAAGAAAAGTAGTTTCTTGTAAGGTTCTAGAAGTTGAAGAGAAACTATCATATCCAATTGCAACAAGAAGGGAGAGAAGAGAGATTCACAGACCTGATCGATTTACTAACATGGTGGCTTATGCACTTCTAGTAGTAGGTGAGAGGGTCGTTAGATGCAAATGGGTATATGGATAGAAAGAAGGTTTCTCTTACAAAGATGTTTGTTGCAAGATATGATTGGTAGCAAAGGGTTATTCTCAAAAGAAGAAAATCGACTACAATGAGGTATTCTCTCCGGTTGTTAAAAATCCTACAGACATGTTGACCAAAGTGGTAGCGACAACCAAGTTTAAACATTGTTTAGACTTGAGTGATATCCTGAATATTGAGTAAGCGCTTGAAGGCGCATTTGAAGGCATCACCAAAAGATCATTCAGGAGTTGGACAATTGAGAATATGATCTATACAATAAAAACTCGTCAAGGTGGAGATTGTTAATTAGTTGCCGATTTTATTGTTAATTAGTTGCCTAATTTTTTAGGAAATTTGTTAGACCTTATTGAAAACCACATCGGAAAGTTGATGAGGTTTAACGGGTTATCAAAGCTATAAATAGCCCTTAAACTTTCATAGTTATTGTATCCCAATCATTTGTATTTCTTAGTTGTTTGGAGAGTGTCTTTGTTAAGATACTTCTCATTTGTGGTGATCCCTTTAATTACGGATTACTAAGTTGTATCCCGAGGATGTAGGAAAATTGCCGAACCTCGTAATTCTGGTGTGTTCCTTCCTTTAGTATTTTGTGATATTTATCTTTCGTATTCAATTTCAATAGTGCGAGTATTATTATATTTGTCTTAGTGTTGAGGAAAAGTATCTGTCTGGTTAGTGGTGTAATTGTATTGTGTAAGTACGTTCTTTCTAGGAGACTGATATTTAAATGTGTCTGTTTGTGATCTTCCAGTCTTTCCTG
Source organism: Begonia fuchsioides (assembly GCA_003255005.1). Lineage (NCBI taxonomy): Eukaryota > Viridiplantae > Streptophyta > Magnoliopsida > Cucurbitales > Begoniaceae > Begonia > Begonia fuchsioides. The sequence goes on along the minus strand of QAOC01049459.1, from coordinate 50,534 downwards.
AAAACATACTTGAAAAAGTAATTCTGTTTAGGAGACTGCTACAAGCGTCTTTCCTGAGAATTATCCTGATCAGTACTTTTCACGTTTGTTTGGTTAACCAGTTTTTCCTGACAGAAGCGACGTGCTCGGCCACTCGAATGAGTCTTGTTCGAGTGCCATTCCATTGTTGTCGCCTCTCACTGTGTACCCATGGCCGGAGAAGGAAGAAAGAAGAACATCAGAAAACGACGCAGGCCGGAAGAAGAAAGAGGTGCAGTCCATCCTCAGGACGGGTGGCAACAGCCGGCGGGGCCTCCGGTGACAGACCCTTCTTCTCTGTTTACATTCTTTCACACACAGTGCGCCATCTCCAACCATGAGCGTTGAGGTAGTGCTGAGTTTACGCCATTTTCAAGGTGTCTAATTTTTCTATTTTCGCCGTTGATTTTTATGACACAAGAAAGAATCTCCCTTCAAATTCGATCGACAAACTCAGATGGTCCAGAAAGCTGGATCATGTGCTTCTGAACATGATTCAAGTATATGAGCGTTTAAGAGAAACAATTGTTAAAATGAGAAATCAAAATTTGCCTTTAGAAGCTGGTGTATTAGCAACATTGTAGAATCATAAGCTCGATGCCAATAAAAGCTGGAGGAATTAGTATTTCAGCTTTTGGAGTTTTATATTCCTCCGTCCAATCATATGCAACGTTCAGATTGTCAAGCATCTTGCTTTTTTGTATTGTCCCCATCATCTTTACGTGGTACTAGAGCTGTCAAACGAGCTAGCCGGCTCGCTGAGCTAGCTCGGTAGGCTCGGAATATCTGTAGTGCGGTCGACCCTTAGTGTAACCGCGGTCGATACTTAATCGACATTAAAATTTTGTAGGTCGACCGCATAAGAAGATGTCGACCGCTTAATGTTACAAAATATTTTAGGTGTCGACCACGTTTAGATATGTCGACCGTAAGGTATTTATCGTTAGTGAAAGTGTCGACCGCCAATATAAAAGGGTCCACAAAGTGTCGACCGACGTTGTAAAAAGAGTCGACCGGTCAAATGTAACGGCTAGAATTTGCATATTCAACGGAAACATCCGGTCGACCATGGAAATACTGCAGGTCGACCGGAGGTAGTTGTTATGAGGGAATTCTATAAATTGTAGGAGTTAGCCGAAAATTTCTTACCTGAAACTCTCTGTTCAAATCGCTGTCAAGTCTTCGCGCTCAAAAGCCTTCTAGCTGTTGGTTGTTCTACGATTCCCTTAACAATCATCAACAACTTGGTGAACGGTATCAAAGTATAAATTTTTTTTAAAATAGTTCATTGTTTGTTATGGATTCACCGCCTAAATACGTAGAATTCGAAACGTTTCCGTCTTCCGACGATGAGGTGCAAGAAGTTGCACCTATGAATCCGGCATTTTCCGTCGGATTGACACACACATCTGCTCAAGCATCTATGTCTGCCCCTCGGGCCAAGAAATAAAAAACGTCAGAAATTTGGAAACATTTTGAAATCGTAGAAATGAACGTATGAACAAAAATAGAAAATAGGGCACAATGTAATTATTGTGCCAATCATTATGCTTATGAATCCACCACTAGCACAATGAATCGACATTACAAAAAATATCACGAGCACTTGCACTCGAAAGATCGTATGCAATTGCAATTAAACACTCTTGGTACCAGAAGTTTTGTTTATTCGCAAGATAGAATGCAAGAAGGTGCTGCAAAATATGTGGCACAACGAGAGTTACATCTCTCAATGTTTGATCACGAGGGAACCATAACATTTATACAACAATACATTAATCCNGTATTGGAACGTCATTTGTGATTTTATTAGTCAAAAGACACAATGTTTTACTTTGGATATGTGTAGTTGTGATATGACTAATCTATTTCTCGAATTTTTGCAACCATTTTTTGAAGCCACCAAAGAATGCTCGGGAATTTATTACCTGACTACGCATCTTGTGCTTCCGTGGTTCGTAAGATTGACTTCTACTTTTGAAAGATATAAAAAAAATTGATGCATTTAATGAAATCATAACTTCAATGGAATTTAAATTTCAGAAATATTGGCTTCAAGTACTTTCTATTTTTTCATTTGCTAGTATTATGCATCCGAAATATAAAATCAAGGGCACGAAGTTGATGCTTGATAAAATTTCAGAGAACCTAGGTTTCGCCCCCGTATGCAGTCCAAACACTTTGCGTAGCGACCTTGCTACTTTGTTTGGTACTTACCAAACTAGATTTTTTGGTGCACGAACTCATACTTCGTCCGATGTGGCATCGACGTCGGGTGGTAGTTCTGGTTTCAGAAGAGCATTAAATCTTATGGATGTCATTGACGCCCAACTAGAAAGCGATGTGCATTCATATGCTTTCGATAAGAGTGAACTTGACGTGTATTTGGAGTCTCGAGTTCGAATTTCTCGAGACGAGACATTCGACATATTGGGTTGGTGGAAATCCAATACAGCCATGTATCTCGTGCTCTCGAACATGACACAGGATTTACTAACAACGTCTGTCTCAACTGTAGCTTCGGAGTCGGCTTTCAGTGCAGGTGGACGTGTGTACGAGGAACGACGGAGAAGTCTAGCACCGGAGCTCGTGGAAGCCCTCATTTACATGAAGGAATGGAGCGACGCAGTCACGAGGGACCAACATCGAGAGGATGCACTTGCAGAGGAGTTCAAGAACTTGGAGTTTGAAGACTAGCTGCGACGTTGTACATTAGGAGTTCAAGAATTTTTTAATTTCTTGTACGCGTGTATATTTGTGATTTCTTGTAAACGTTAACAATTGTAATCGTTTGATATTTTGCACATGATTGATACTTAGATGGGTGTCAACCTAGTTGGGATGCATCAAAGGTGTAGTGATGCAAATGTCGACCTTGCTAATGTAAGCAAATTTTCATTCTTCTTTCGGTATTTCATTTTCCTGAAATAAGCGTAAGTGTCGACCGCAGATCTACAAGGTGTCGACCTCTTAGATGTAAATGTCGACCGCAAAGGAAGGGGTCGACCGCATCGTAACTAAGTGTCGACCGCGGGCCCCATTAAATCTCAGACCGGTGTCCTAAAATCGCATTTTTCAGACTGTTTTCGACGACTTCCGACGCCCCACTCTAATTTCTTAGTGTTTTCGCCATTGTCTGTGCCGAATCGTCAAGTGTAGAGGTAACTATCACTACTTCTCCTCCTTTTTACCTATTCGTTTGAAATGACATCGACCTCGCGTACAAAAAAATGTAAATTTTCCAAAAAATCCAAGGTTACGTCTTTTTCGATTCTGGAGGAACCTATTGTAGGGCCCTCGTTTGATTCTAATTTGTACTTAGATTTAGAATGTCAACAAAATTTTTTATCTGATTTCCAATGCAAGTCCATTATTCCAAGCTGTGTTTTCCAACCGAATTTCATCTGTAACCTACCGATTCACGAGTTATTCAATCGTGTTGGTTTGTCTGAGCTGTTTCAATTCAGGGGACCGTATTACGAAACTTCAATTCGCATGTTTTATGTTAATTTTTCATTTTCACCAAATCCTTTACAAGTGTCTAGTTATGTGTACGAAGAACTCATAACTATCACGTCTCGTAAGCTCAACGAGATGTTGAATTACATAGACAACGAGAGAGCCTCTCGCTACTACGAGCCTTTCACCGAGCCTCCTTGTGTTGAAACGAGTGAATACACTCAGTTTCTCCCTCCGTTGTGAAAAATCCCGACACTCACCTCCCCCTAAACCAAAAGCCAATGACTTGAACGTCACGGCTCGTCTTGTCCACCACATGATCTCCTACCACCTCCTACCTAGGGATGGTCATAGGGATCACGTGAGTGGTATGGATTTGCACGTTCTTTACCACATTTTCACTGGAACCAACTTTAACGTTGGTTATGTAATGTTAAAAAGAATGATTGATCTTTTTGAAAACTCGTCCAAGTCAATGCCGTTCAACCTTTTGTTGACGGAATTTTCCACCAACACGGTGTCAACTTTCCTTCATCCGAGACTCCTTTCTCGGTTAGGAGAGTCGACACATATACCAAATCTACCCTTGCGAGGATGGGTATTGTGGAAAACACCGACGGCGAGTGGATCTTCAAAGCTGATCATCCTGGTTCGACATCACAGCCACTCAGTACGATGGCGCTGAGCAAGACCAAGAACAAGAAGCTGAAGCAGCTATTCGTCATTGTCAATCAACAACCCGCCAGATCGAGGCGTTTTTGCACGACCACCAGGAATTTTTGGAGAATTCATTTGAGAGAATCCACCGACGGCTTGACACGATTGATGCCCGCATCTCAACATTGGATCAGAGGTTCGACGAGGCACAAAACCGACATTGGGCTGAGATTTTTACCATCTCGCCGAAGGCCACACACACAGCTGGTCCACCTCCATCAGACGATCCCTCTGTGAAGTAGATTCGTTCTTCTGTAATCTTTTCGAACAATTAGAAGACTTTTTTGTAACTTATTTTACTTTTTATTTGACACAATGAATGATTTCAGTGTTTATATTTCAATTCGTACAATGCATGATTATTAATTGTTAACTCTTTCACGAATTGATTTCAAATTGGATCTATATATGTTGAAAGCTATTGATTCAATGTGTCGATGCTATTGTTTTTTAGTTTCTTTGACATTTTGATTCAATGCTATTGTTTTCGTGTTTCTTTGGCATAATAGAGGCGTTACATACAAACGTTATTATGCAATTTTTTTTTTGAATTGAAGAAAACAATAGGCATAAATTTTTCATCAAAATTTAAAATTACATAATACGAAAAGCTATAAAAGTTCAATATACGAAAACAAAATTTCTATGTTGGGCTAGTTTGGTTCGGCTCGTTTAGGCTCGACTGGCTCGACTGGCTCGGTCCGGCTCGCTCGTTTAGGCTCTAGGCTCGCTAGCCAGCTCGAGCCAATTTTTTTTGAAAAAATCTCGAACGAGCCGGCTCGAATAGGCTCAACAAGCTTGACGAGCCGGCCGTCCCGGGCTCGAGCCAACTCGATTGATAGCACTACGTGGAACCCTGTCTGGTGGGTCCTACACCTACTTCTTCGTTCCTCCGTCGCCCTTCACCACCTGTACATAACTAGTCTTGCTGATTGACCTCTCCCCAAGTAGCGGTGTCATTCGAGCCGGCTCAAGCGAGCCGAGCCCGAAATCATCTGGCTCATCGAGCCTGCCGAATTTTTCGAGCCGAGTCTGTCGAGCTTTTTTCAAAAATTTTGGCTCAAGCCGGCTCGCGAGCCTCGAGCCTATTCGAGCCCGAGTTGAGCCGATCGAGCTAGTCGAGCCTACACGATCCGAGCTAAACGAGTTAAATATTTTTCAATACATATAACTTGTATATATTTTTTAATAAGTTATTTTCGTTGATATAAGATTAAAAATGCAATACGAAAATTATTTTTTAGAGCATGTATTGTAAATAAAAAGATTTATGAAAATTAATTTAAAATTTAATTGTTTTTCCTCTTTTTTCTTTTCTTTTCCTCCTCTTTTTCTCCTCTTTTCCCCCACTTTTTTTCCTCTCCCCACCTGCTCTTATCCCTCTCTTTAAAATTAATTTTTTCCGTATTTTCTCATTCTTCCTCTCCTTCCTCTTTCCTCTCTGCCCTCCCCCGCCGGCTCTAACCCTCTCTCACTCTCTCTCTCTCACTCATTCAGCACAAACTCAACACGAAGGCAAGGAAGGTGAGGTATGAAAGAAGAAACCGCAATTTTAGAAGATTTGGCGGCCGGAAAAAGGAGACCGAGCCGAGCCAGCTCGCGAGCAAAAAACTTGTGCTTGAGCCAGGCTCGCCTCCTGAGTTCGTGTCTGACTCGGCTCGACACTGTAGCGATATGAGCGAGCCCATTTGCCACTTCTATTCGCAAGTTGGGACGACGCCTAATTCGTTTCACTATTTTGGTGTGTACGACAGCCATAACTGCTCTCGTGTACGACAGCCATAGCTTCGTTTCTGCTTTGGTGGACTCTCTTTCTTTATTTGGTGCCATGTTATGGAGAGAAAAATAGAAAGCAAGTGACGTTGTAGTTGCCAAATGCAACTCCTGTTGGCTGTCGTGACAAATAATTGACGCTTACGTGTAGGGGTGGGCACGTCCGATCCGATCCGATTTCTGTAAATCTGATAATTTATCGGGTTATCGGATCTGATCTGATTAGCTTTGAAAACTCAAAACACCCGAATCCGAATCCGATCCGAATTCGATAGATCCGATCGGATCGGATCGGACCGGATCTGATAAATTGACAAAAAAAACTTCCCTCGATAATCCATCCAATGCAGTGCAAGTGCAAGTCTTCGTTAGCAAAAGTTGATTGTGAGTTCTGGAAACTAAAATTCGACAAAAGTATGCAGTGATTGAACAAGAAATCTAACAGATTAAAAAAAATACATGCATTCAGATTAAAAAAAATAATAATTTATACCTCGACGGAGCAACAGGGCAATGGGGTTAGGGTCGTCGGCGTTCGGAATTCGTTCAGGGTCGGAGACTCGGAGGCTTACACTAAGCTGAGCGTTCGTCGGCGTTAGGCGATGGAGTTAGGGTCGGAGACTCGGAATCGATATGATAAAGATCGATCGAAGACATTCAGAGACTCGGGGTTATTAAAAATATCTCAATCCGACAACAATCCGAAAATCAGATTGATTTTTTCATAACCTTACCGATTACCTTATCGGATTGGATCGGATCGTCAGGTTAGGTCGGATTTGCCCACCCCTACTTACGTGCTCCACCTGTCACCATCATCTGATGATACTATTATTATTAGCCTATTCGGTTGGCCTTATTTTTTGCAAAAAATATAATCATGTCCTCGACATTAGAATCTTAATGTTACTAAGTAATAACATACGTCAATTTTTTTCGTTTTTATTTAATTTTATTAAAGTAAATATTATCCACGTACTTAGAATATTATAAGATAACATTATGTAACTTTTTGTATTTTTACAATTTATGTATAATTCTTTGAATGCAAAAAATAGATTTTTAGTGAATTTTATTATTTTTTATCTTAAAAAAATTATAATAAATTATATAGAGAATATTTTTTTTAATTTTAATTTTTTATATTCGTAAAATTATAATATATTGTACAAGTGTTAAAAATTTATGAAACTTTACAAAATACTCACAATATCCTAAATGTGAAGTAAAAAATTTAAATTATTCAGATAATATTTACGTAAAAAATTAAATAAAAGAAAAAAAAAAATTCGATATGTCGTACCTAAATGTGTCGTGACAGGTTCCACCGACACGCATTTTGTCACATGTGAGTCAATATTTTGGTGCGGAGGGTCGAACTTGGCACAAGTTGCAAATTTGTTAATTTTAAATTTCGATAGCTAGTTTGGCATTAAATCCATATTTGAGTGGTAAATATGGTTTTTACCCAAAATAAAATAATATCATCAACACTACCTTTCAAAATTTTAGGACCAAGAACAAACCGCTAAACCAAGACAATATCAAAACTAGATCATATATTGTGTTTAATTCTTGTCTAGTCTTAGTTTTTCTAATTTAAAGACAAATTTAATACCAATAAATAAGGGTATTGCAAATTGATATCCACCTTTTTTTAAAGTGACATTTTACTCCTTTTTTTTATATTCCTATGCTTTTTTTTAAATGAGAATGAATTTGTGGTTTCGGTCTGGGTTGACAATTATTTTGTTGTTTGTGCCTCGTGTGCCACTCGAGAAAATCAGATAAGAAATTTAATCTCGGGTGCCGCATGTAATTTTGAATTTGGAGGTTTTGATATTTACGGTAGAAATTTTTCTGATTTTTCGTAAAACCGAAATCAGCCGAAAATCTGAATGGAATTGGAAGAAAAATGTTATTTGATTTAAAATTATCATATATTATATTTTAAAAAATGTATATATTGATTTTGAGAGAAAATTGTACGAGATAGAGTTCGAGATTTAACTCTAGAAAACTTGTTTTCTCCGTAGATTTTTTATTTAGAACACACCGTCTCAAAATTCTGAACATTTCGGTATAAAGAACGTCAAAAATGGAGAATGGAAACACGACCGATGACGAATTTTCACGCGTTGCCCGACGTGTTAACCCGGCCCGACCTAGGTGGTCTGGTCTGGTCAATCCCAAACCGATTCAATCGGGACTGAGCCAACCGGTCCGGTCAAGACCAAACCGGCCCCAACCGAGCAGTGTGGTTTTGGGTCCGTTTCAGACCCATTTTTTGTCCGATTTGGCGCATTGTCACGACGTTTGATTCATCTATCTGATGGACTATTTGAGTATTTTTAGATGACTATGCCGAGGTTGAGCTGATTCCGTAAGTTGTGAAAGAGTTGACAAAGTGATTGAATTATTGCAAGAGAATGTAAGTAATTTATGTTTTGTGCATTCTCTTATTGGATGCATGATTTTCTTAAAAATAATGATATTTTGGACGTGGTTGTCCGATTATGTATATAGTTTATTTAATTTGTTTTAACTATATATTGATTTATTGAATTTGTATGATTGATACATGATGGGTGATAGGAGAGTGATGACGCGTTCCCTGGGGACCTGATAACCCCTAAACCTTATCAAGATATTACGCATGTGATGGTTTTTGGATGATGCAATGACGATCGTGATCTCGGCCACTACAAGAATGACTCTATTGTGACATAATTAGTTTTAAATCGATGAGTGACTATGTCATTGTGGTTGGATCTTCTAGGAATGATGTCACGTTTTTTTNGGAATGACGTCACGTGTTTTTTTGTCTCTTGAGATAGTGAGCGGTCTAGCTCTATCTTTTCATGTGATGTGCCAAAATTTTGTTCATGGGTTGAAACTTCTTTTTTCACTAGGATGTGATTTTCTTGATATAGTTGTGAAAGTATTTTGATGTGTATAGTGACTTATGCATGGGATAGATTTTTCTAATACCACATAGGGCTTGATGAGCCGGTTTTAAATGAATAAAAAGGAAGAATATGATTTTTCAAAATAATTTATTTACTACATGCATCATATTATATAGTTTCGTGTTTTTGATTGAAAAGAATAAACTTAAAATTTAATCTGAATGCACTAGCATAAGTAGCTTACGAGTCAATCACATACTCCATCGACTCTCCCTAAATTCTATGTACTAGTTGCTCATCGTGTTCGACGCAATAATCTTGGAGAAATATTTTATTAGTTCAGTTTCTATTATTTTTTGTGAGGATATGAATTTTCAGAATTTTTATCTATTTTGATTGATTTATAATAAGATTATTATTATGCTATGATTTGAACATTTTAGTTAGACCTGAATTTTTAATAAATAATGGACTTTTGCTATTGGTTGTATCTTAAACTTTCACAATTGATTTTAAGCATTTAAGTGGGAAAATTTGAATTTTCTCAAGTGAATTTGGGTCATGTGACAAGCTCCCATTTCGAGTGATGACCAATTCCCCTACTTTATTGACACATAACCAAACTCTTTGCTTGTACAAAAAAAAAGGCGAAATTTCTCGCTCCCAGGACCCCCACACCCCGGCCTGACAGTTTGTGAGGGGGTTATTAAATCACGGTGACTCAGCGGCCCAGAGATAGGAGACCTTTACCTGATATCCCAAGGAGCTACCCCAACATTGAAGGTAACAACTCTCACATTAAGATAGCGCAGACGTCGAACCTAGGCTCTTGTACTCAATCTACCATCTCTGAGCCAACTGAACTATGTCTGTGCGGACTAATCAAACCCTTTGCTCAAACCGGTCTTCGGTTCCTGGGAATAGTTATGGTTTTTAACACGGTTAATTACAACCTGTTGAGTGCAGCTCATCAAGCACAATACTATTTATTACGCCTAGTCGAAAGTGATATAAGCTGCACAAATTCGCTGACCAACAAAAAACCAGATTCTGCCTTCTTCTTCCTCTACTCTCCGCCGCTCTGTGTGCCTGACCAGTGACCGTCCATGAGCACAGATGTGGTCGCATTGGTGGACACTATCTTGGGTCCCAACCTGTTCCCCTCGACCAAAATCTTAGCTGGCTTGATTGTTTATAAGACCTGTTCCAGATGACACGTTTCCTAGACTTGGTCGGGGAAACAGTTTGGTTTCTGTCCATTCATCTCACTCAACTCTGTGGGCCAACAATTTTGACACTAAAAATGCTGAACTAAGCTGAAACTTTGAGCTCCTTCAACCTTTTTCATCAGTGAGATCTTATTCATATCTTTGCAGCCAAACCAAAGTAAACTTTCCATGAAGCTCACAAAAACAAACAACAGCAAACGCAACTGAAATGGGTCATTGGATTGATTAAACTCGTAATGAATCTATATGCAAAGATCTTATCAAGTAAACTATGTCGACAAATGCAGTTCATGTCCAACAAATTTCATGATCACACTGCAATAAATTGAAAGAAAATAGTGTTGTATTGTATTCTACACAGCCCTCTCTAAGCCAGATTGATGGACGGAAGAACGGAGTAAAGGAAAGAGAATGAGAAAAATCAAGGGTGAGTCTTCTGTCTAGAAATTCTAACCTTTTTCTCGCTGCAAACAACTCAAGTGGAGCAGCAAGCTCTTTTGTTGCTATTTCCTGATGCATCAGCAACATTGATGGTCGTTCCTTGGCCTGGAAGACTGGTGTTTGCAGCTGCTTCTTGAGCAGCCAATGCCTTTTTGCTTACTATGTGATATATCTCTGTCAATATTGTTTGGAATGCCTTCTCAATGTTAATCGCGTCCAGAGCCGAAGTCTCTAGGAATGAGAGACCTTCCTTCTCGGCCAAGGCCTGACCATCGTCTTCCGAAACAACGCGCAGATGTTTTAGATCAGACTTGTTTCCTGCCATCATTATGACGATATTAGAATCTGCATGGTCTCTCAATTCGCGAAGCCACCTTTGCACATTGTCAAACGTCTGCTTTTTAGTTATGTCGAAGACAAGAAGTGCCCCCACTGCTCCTCTATAGTAGGCGCTAGTTATGGCTCGATATTGCTCCTGGCCAGCAGTATCCCATATCTGAGCTTTGACTGTCTTTCCTTCCACCTGCTTGTTCACATTCAAGGTAAGTATTAGAAAATCAGCAAATTAGTACATTGTTCATATTTATCAATAAAAAAGAAAACTAACAATTATTCGAAAAGACCACTAACAAGCATACTAAGCTATGCTTTTGGTTGAATTAGAACAAGTTTTGTTAAAGCATTTTACGGAATTGCTTCAGTTCATCATGAATCTGAAGCAGTAACTAAAAATACATCTTGTCATCATAGCAATATCTACCATTCATTCTGGATAAGATTCAAGATCCATAAATCAATGAAGACAAAAAGAAATCTGCCATATAAAAAACTATAAGACTGAGCAATGTGTGATCGCGCATGCTGGACTCGTCAACAGAAATAAAATTTTGCGGACAGATGGACAACATTGGAGTAGATTTCAAACGTATAAACACCGTGTGGTTAGCAGGTATGGGATATCTTTCATAGAATTTTTGTTCTGTGCATGCAGGAACAGACCACAGGATGGTTAACTCAGTACACAAGCCACTGTTATCACGATGATTTTTGTTATATCTCGTTCTACAACCTTTACTAAGTTTATTAATCCTAACATTCAGAAATCCCGGGAAGCAAGATTATAACTATGACGATTGAACAACACCCAGAGTCCCAGACTACAGATCATCCAGCACATAACATAGCAGGGCCACAAAAAAAAAAGAAGCAAATTATTTATTTTTCCTGAGAACTGCCATACTAACAATACTTTGAGAGCTAACAATCATAGGTGAAAATTAACTCCTCGAATCACCCAGAGAAAATGCAAAGAAAACTAGAGAGGAAAAAACACCAAAGAAAACTGCAATCAATTGGAAACAAAGCCAGAAAAAAGTAACTCCAGATAACCGGCTATTAGAAACTCGCCTGGAGAGTTCTGGTGGCAAACTCAACACCGATGGTGGACTTTGATTCCAAGCAAAACTCGTTTCTGGTAAACCTGGAGAGAATGTTGGACTTTCCAACACCGGAATCTCCGATCAGCACGATCTTAAACAGATAATCGTACTCATGGTCCACTCTATGAGCCATAGCATTCCCTCACCGATCTCTCCGACGTAAGACCTACCAGATCGGAACCACAAATATTTAAACTGCTCGTATTAAGAATAAAACCACGATAAACATACATCGCCATGATTGGCTGAAATTATAAATCCATGAGAGTCCCAAAAATCAACTGTCAAAAATCAACTCAGGCAAGGAGATAAACGCTTACCGTGAGAAACCGATATGAACTCGGCTCGAAAAAGGGAAGTTTCAGGTGGCGATTCGAATTGAAGGAGAAATGCAGAGAAAAAAAGGAAGATCGCTTGCTATGGCATAGGGTCCGTCTATGGCAGAAGAGAGCACGGGAAGACCGAGGGGAGAGATCTTGAAAAACGATGACCATTAAACACGTTTCCGCCATTTATATTCAAATGAAATGTCAGAGCAAAACGACAGCGTTTCACAGAAATTGGATTCTTATGTCGGACAGTGAGCTGTGTCAGGCTGGCGTGACGGGTGGTCGTTTGGTAATAGAACTACAACAGAGGACTACTTATCTTTAAACTACAAAAAGAGGTCATTTGTCCTTAAAACCAAATTGTTGGTGTCTAGTTTTGCAAAATTACCTTTCGCTCATCCGTAGAACAGAGATTTTGCCCGCTCTCTCTCTCTCTAAATGTTCCTGGTGATTCTCACCTTAGTATTTTTCGTTTCTTGACTAATCTTCATCCGCATTGATTATCTCCCTTTGCTCTGTCTTCAATGGCGCTGCGAATTGTTTCAAGGTGCAAGTTTCCATCATCCCACCTATCAATGCTCTTCGAGCTACTGACGAGAAATGCCTGTCAAGATACCCCAATTGCATCTCCTGTAAAATCGACCTCCGATATGTTTGATCACCGTTTGAGCAATATCTTTTTGTGGTTTCGTCTATTCCACGACGGGCGGCCAAGAGGCCCTCTTTGGAGGGGAAAAAAGCTAATAGGAAAGGAAGCTCTGTTTGTCATATCTGGACTCAAGAGGTTTAAGGACGACGAGGAGAATCTGGAAAAATTTACTAAGAACCATATTTTGAGGCTGTTGAAGTTAGATATGATTGCCGTTCTCTCTGAGCTTGAGCGTCAGGAGGAGGTCGCTTTGGCGATCAAGGTTCTTTCATTTTCTGCTTTAAGTACATCTTTCGGAAACACTATTTCATTTTGCCATATGAAATCACTTCGTAAATTTTCAAGATTATTCTCCGATCAAATATTTCAATATGCGAATCTAATGCATATTGTCTGCCAGGTGTTTGATATAATGCCTTAACTATATTTAGAATCTAAGATAGTTAAAGAGATTATTTTTCACTTCCTCCGATGTTTCCTTGTGCTCAGTGTTTGTTCTTTACGAAATTAAGTAAATAATTCTCTCAACTAAGTTTTAGTGAATAATTTTCGGGAAATACTATGTTATTAAGTGTCAATCATGGTGGATTTTCATTTTCAGGTGTTCAGAGTGATTCAAAAGCAAGACTGGTACAAGCCTGATGCCTACCTGTATAAAGACTTGATCATTGCATTGGCAAGATGTAAAAAAATGGACGAAGTGATGAAATTGTGGGAAAGCATGAGAAATGAAGATCTACATCCTGATTATCAAACATACACTGAAGTAATTAGGGGATTCTTAAGCGACGGGTCTCCGGCAGATGCAATGAACATCTACGAGGACATGAAGAAATCTCCGGATCCACCAGAAGAGCTTCCATTTAGGATTTTATTAAAGGGGCTCTTGCCTCATCCCCTTCTTCGAAACCGGGTAAAGCAAGATTTTGAAGAGCTCTTTCCTGACCAACATGTGTATGATCCTCCCGAAGAGATTTTTGGCTTACGCTGAGGTTTGTGACTCGTATTATTCTTCTCTTTCTATTCTTTTGGTATTTTGATCTCGCTTAGCAAACATGGTTGAAAATATTTGGGTTGTAATTGCTGTATTATTCTGTGTTGGTTATGAATTCTCAAAGTTAGGCTGGATTTGTGTTCATCTTATTAGATTGAATTCTCTACTTTGCCTTACTAGAAAATGCACAAAAAAGCTGAATATGAGTACCATTTTGAATGAAATTCTCTCAGATTGCTCTGTTTTAAAACATGATACAACAAATCTCTAATCAGGTGAAAGCTAGAGAGAGAAGAAAACAAAACAAAGTAGACAGATTACATAGACTGCTTCAAACAACATAATATTTAGGAAAGAGAGTTTAGTGAGAACTCTGATCTTTGACAATGGTAACTGGGCAAAGTGCATTTGCCACAACATAACTGCTTACACTCCCCATCAACACCCTGCATTCAAAGAAAAATCATGAAGGAAAACTAAAAAACAATCAAACATTTGTTGGACATAAACCAAAACACAAAACATGTTTTTTATTTCATACCTTTTGATTGTTCCGAGTCCTCTGCTTCCCATAATTAAACAGTCAAGTTTCAAATCAGTCACTGCACGCAAGAGCTTTTCTCTTGCATCTCCCCAGTAAATCTTCCCCACTATTGTCACCTACAGTTATTAAAAGTTCACCTTGATCAGAGAATCCTTGATGTTTTCTCTAAATTTAGATTTAGTCAAACTAGAAAAACCTTTATCTAATCGGGATCCACAAGATAAATCTTCACTCTCATAGATAGTTTGATCCTAAAACACTTCCAAAATTGACAAAAAATACCTCTTTTTGATTACTAGCTGTGTCGAGCAAGCTCAAAATCTCAGGATCAAGATCAACTTCATACTTGTGCATATCTTCCTTTACCCGAAACTCCGAATATGGAATCAAAGCTGCCAAAACAAGAAACAATTTGATCTTCAAGATTAGGATGTACAATCATAGGTTGATTAATGAAGGTTAGAAAAACTCACGTGAACCAGAGGCAGACCAGAGAAAACTGCTGGGCTCATCGCCCTGATAGTTCTTTACATGAATGACATACAGAGTGTCGCCTTTGTCTAGTATGTTTTCAGTCGTCCATTGCAAAGCAAGCTTGCTTCCATTTGATAGATCCACGGCCACCCCAATATTCCTTCCTGTCGCCATATTTCTTCTTCCTGAAGCAGAGAAGCTATTGACAATCAATAGATGCTGTAGTTTATGAATAAATTCAGGCGTCTTCTTTCCCTTTTATGTTCACTCATCCATGTTACTGCAATAAAATGTTACAATACCTTTCTTTTTTGTTGTTTTGCCAGTTTTAAAAAAATGTTCCAACTACTTGAATCAGCTCAGAAATTGACTGTTTGGTATTGCCAGACCAGTCTTTCTCAACTACTGGTCTACGCTGATTCCTATAACTCAAATAGTTTTAAACTGGACTCCAGTTGAGCCAATTGCGCTCAGGTGGAGCCCAGTTACTTGAGTTAACTGAAAGTAACAACTTTAAACTGGTTTTGTTTTGTTGACTGCCAAAAATTGTGTTGGAAGAAGCCATTTTTGTTGTTCTAACATGTAATCAACCTTGCCAGTGGCAGAGACGAAGATCAGAGGTGTTTTCGGTGGAAGAAGCCGACGATGGTATGTGATCAGATCCGATCCGGCAGGCTATTAGATTAATGTTTGATTCAAAAGGATTCCTCTTTGGGTTGCAACTTGCAATTTCCGATTGTATGATATATATAATTTTCATAATTAAGTCAACTCGAATTGAGAAAGTGGAAACTATATAATTATTTAGCTTCCGGAAAATATGACTTTTTTGGGGGAACAAAACAGTTGTTTTTAATTATAGATCTTTGGAATCTCTAGATTCATGGTTCCTGATTGTCGTCTGGATTCCGCTGCCGTCTCTTAGTTTGGTTTTCCAGTCTTGTAGTCGAGGCACTTGTTCAGCCTCTCTCTCTCTCTCTCTAAGTAGCTCGGTGGTTCGAGATCGGGCTCGTTCTCCAAAAACCTTGTCCACTTGTTGAAGAAAAGATTTGGTAATGGCTGATGGCCGACAAAGCAGGGGGTTAATGCCTCCTCAGTTTCTGTCTCATGATGAGGAGAGCTTCTTTAGCGAAGAAAGTGGGCGGAAATATTGCAAATCCACGAAAGTCTCTCCTTGTTCGAGTTCGCCGGTGGAGTCTGAGTTTGGTTTCGGCGAATATGATTACGTTTCCGAGTTGACTCGTCAGGTGGCTCAGGACATGCGGGAGGACTATAGAACCGCTGCTCGGAGCATTGTCGTGGGCAAAGATGAAAAGGTTCACTTTGTTTTCTTTTTTTTTTTGTGTAGTTTAAACCGCGTAAAAAAGTTAGAATTTTGTGGTTTGATTTCGTTCAGTCATGGGTTTTGGTTGGTTCGCCGCAATCGACTCTCTGGTCACCTCTGAGTTCGAGCAAGGGGAGCTCGGAAGGGGCTTCGCTAGATACGTCGCCGCCGCCTACACCGCCGAGCGGGGAGGTGGAAATATCTCGTTCTGAAATTCTCTCAAACCGACAACTTACTGATAATCAAACACGGGCTTTTCAGGTAAGACATATCATCAAATTTCCTTCTCTTATGTTTGCATTAATTAACACGGAAAACTAACTCCGGCCATTTATAAGCTCTACAAGCTGAAGCAGGAGCAAATTACGAGGCTAGAAAGCAGTTTGCGCAGAAGAAAAGAAGTCGAACCGGAGGTAGAATCTGGCCAGAGATTGGCATTCTCCGATGGATCCTGTTCAAGAAACGGCTCCTCCGGCACCGGCGTTTTCTTCCCTCGAGAAATCGAGAACCCCCCTTCTTCCTCACGGAGAAAACAAGGTACTAGGTAGTTTCAGAGATCATCGTCATCCTCAAATGAAACCGAAAAAATCACAGATTTGAAACATCACCATCTTCGCCATTATTACTCCTCCACTTCTCTTTAGATTCTTCCTCATTCTTCGCAGTTTGGTAGGGCCACGCGCCTTTCCAAAAGAATATTCATACCCACGTAGACCGATAAAAAAAGATGACATTTTTTTTAATAATTCCAGCATGTCCGACGATCCTCATACCTGCCAGAGTAGTCCAGGCTCTAAAGCTCCACCATGACAAGGCGGGTACCAGCGCAAGATTAAACATCGGCGGCCTTCCTCCACAACAAGGTCAGATTTTCTCACCCAGATCATCATTTTTCGTAATTGAAGCGGAAATTGTAAACCCTAATCTAGGAAGTAGTGAGTTAGGAATGACCATAAATTCTTGGGCTGGCAGATGCACTGATGAGTTTAAATGGTGAAGCGTATAGCCTCGAAGGGACGGCGTCGGCGGCAAGTCAGAGCCAAGAGGGTCACTCTCTCCCTCAAGAATGGACTTACTAACTAACCCTCTCAATTATTACAAATATAGATAAATAAATAAACATTAATAAAATATCCAAAGTAAGGTTTGGAATTCTTAATAAAATATTCTGTAGAATAATCAATTATACAGATAATTATATTCCATTTTAAACTTTCATGACAATAATTTGTACATGTTAATGTAGCTTTGTCAGTACATTTGCATTTGTATTCTACATTATTGCTTATTATTAAGAAATTATGATTTATTTTTTGTAACATTTTGTGACGAGAGAAACAAAAATTATATGTGATATTACATTAATGCAATAGGTTAATAATTCTTTAATGGAACATGTAAATGTTTGACGTATATCTTTAGAAAAATAGGGTTGGAAGATAAGGATAAAGTGATCTTTTGACCGATCTTTGTACCTGCGGCCATGGCCCCGGAAAAGAAACTTTGTTAGTCAGCTAGCGAATGGTTTGCGTGAACTGGGGAAAGGTTTCGCTTTGGCTGAATATGAGGATCCTCTTCTTCCTAAACCGAATTCTCAGTCCGCCTAGAAGAGCGTTCAAAACAAAGTTCATCTCTTCCCATGGCATCTTAAACAAAAATAGGATTTGTGACGACTCGAAGAGGGACAGAG
>QAOC01049459.1:0-31800 GCA_003255005.1 Begonia fuchsioides | reverse complement strand
GTTAAGTAAAAAGAACCCTCATCGCTATTCGGCTGCGCTGCGCCTCACCTCATTGGCTGGAGTCTAATGTTGTTAATTCTTGATCATGTGCGTCATCAATGTTTTGGATGATACCCGCCTACTGTCTAATGAAAAGTTTTGATTATTTTAAAATTTTCACGTGTAATTAATGTAACATATTATTTTAGAATTGTTGGGAAATCATGAGTTTTAGGGATTATATTTGATTTTTCGGGTAATTAACCCGATTAACCAACTCATACTGATCTGAACTAGCGTCATCGGAGCGGGTCAAATCGGTAACATAATCAGAATGTTTTACCAATTATAACCTTTAATGGGTCGGGTTGATTTTGGTGTCAACCCGACCCATCCCCACCCCTCTCTTTTGAGGATAAAAATGTTTCAACGCTTCTTCGATTCCGCTCTCCCCCGCTGATCTCCTCCATCGCGCCTTTCGCAGCCATAGGCAGAAGTATGCAGCCATAGAAATACCTGCTAGAGTTTTTTCAGACGTATCGTTCTCAGCGGACGTTGTGTTTGAGTCGACCGGTTGAAGTAGAGGAAACCATATTTGAGCTATCCTAGAGTCGGTTATGGCGCATCGGCTGCTGAGAAATGTTGAAGCAGATGGTTGGGAACGCTCTGACTTTCCCATCATCTGCGAGTCGTGCCTGGGGGATAACCCATATGTCCGAATGGTATGCCTTGTATTCGTATCTTTCGTAGTTGGATGTAATTTGTTTGTCTATTATTCGATCTTGTAAAATTGAAGTATATTTATGAAATTGAAATTCTGTTTCTATCGAGTCCGAGCAACAGTTTGTATTCTAGAATTAATATCTTTTGCTGGATGAATAATACCAAGCACTGCTTTCCTTCTGGAATATGTCAATTCTTTCTAGGTTTCACAGTATTTGTGTCCCTTTGTCTCTGTTAAGTTTATGAAGCGCGTACTGTCTTTTGGAGAGTGGTTTTTCACTTGGACAAATTTGATGGGGTTCTAGTTAATGTATTTGTGTGTTTTAATGTAGACAAAAGCGGATTATGATAAGGAATGCAAGATTTGTACGAGGCCATTCACGGTTTTCAGGTGGAGGCCGGGTCGTGATGCAAGATATAAGAAAACTGAAATTTGCCAGACCTGCAGTAAGTTGAAAAATGTCTGCCAAGTCTGCCTTTTGGATCTAGAATATGGGCTTCCGGTTCAAGTGAGAGATACTGCACTGTCCATTAACTCAAATGATGCTATTCCCAAGAGTGATGTCAATAGGGAGTATTTCGCTGAGGAGCATGATCGCAGGGTACTTTTATACTTTCATTGCTTTTATAAATTACTTCGATTGACTGGTTTATTTCATTTTGTTTGTTTATCTCATTAAAGTTTTTGCTGTGATATGGGCAATGGTGGAATATAATCAGATTTGTGAAATAACAGTTTTGCAGGCTGTTGTCCTTCTTCACCAATTGGCTATAAACTTTGGGGTTTTCCTACTTTATTCTATGTTGAACTAAGTCTTGGGACTCAATTTAATTACCAGCCAAAAATTCTATATTCGGTCACTCTGAATTTGGATGATTTAACATTATGAAATATTTTTATTTCAACCTGTCTCTACTTCAAATAATGGCACTGATCAGCGATGTCATAAGTTCATTTATTTATGTTGTTATGGTTCTCGTAAAAATTCCCAATGCAGACCAGAGCGGGTATAGATTATGAATCTTCGTATGGAAAAGTACGTCCAAATGACACTATTCTGAAGCTTCAACGAACAACTCCTTACTATAAAAGGAATCGAGCTCATGTCTGCAGTTTCTACATTAGAGGTGAATGCACAAGAGGTTCTGAATGCCCATACAGACATGAGATGCCTGAAACTGGTGAATTGTCTCAGCAAAATATTAAGGATCGATACTATGGGTATGTCTTAAGTTTACTCCCTTAATCATGAAGGTTGAAATAACATTCTTTTATAGCATGTCTAAAGTTTAATCCCTTAATCATGAAGGTTGAGATAAATTCTTTTATAGCTTGCGGAGACTGGTTGGCTCAATTTTAATCAGTGATGTATTTTGGTTTTATGTGTATCAATTTCTAATCTATCCGAGGTAGAAACCACGCAGGAAATTGAGTGTATGAATCAGTTGTTCATTTCTTATAATTTTCTTTTATATTATTTGGTTGTGATTATTGCTTTTTTTTCTAAACATCTGCAGAGTGAATGATCCAGTTGCACTCAAACTTCTTAACAAGGCTGGAGAAATGCCTAGTTTGGAACCCCCTGACGATGAGAGCATCAGAACTTTATATGTAGGTGGTCTTGATGCAAGGGTTACGGAGCAGGATCTTAAGGATAACTTCTACGCCCATGGTGAAATTGAATCCATAAGAATGGTGCTTCAACGAGCCTGTGCATTTGTGAGCTACACAACTAGAGAAGCTGCAGAAAAAGCTGCAGAGGAGCTCTCCAACAAACTCGTAATAAAGGGTCTACGCCTTAAACTGATGTGGGGAAGACCCCAGGCACCAAAACCAGAGTCAGATGGCTCGGAAGAAACTAGAAAGCTTGCACCAGTTAGTCATAGTGGTATGCTACCCCGTGCAGTAATATCCCAACAACAAAGCCAACTTGAACCAGATGGTCAGCAGGATCAGCCACCGCCACCACCTATGCATTACTTCAATATTCCTCCTCCACCTCCCGAAAGAAGCTTGTACCCATCCATGGATCCCCAACGAATGGGTGCTCGAATTCCCTCCCAAGACGGCTCTTCCAGTGGAACTGCTGGATCAAATGATATTCGACCAGGTTCGGAGAAGCAGCCTATGGAGCAAAATTATGCTTATCAAGCTATGAGGCCTCCACCTCAACACGGGCAATACCACCAGCAGTATTATCCTCCTTTTGCTTATATGCCACCGCCAATGCAGCCGCCATACCAGCGGTATCCACCTCCATATCCACCCTCGATGCCGCCAATGGTTAACCAACCATATCAGCAATCTGCCCCGCCAGGTTCTTCAGCTTCCGCTCCATCTGCAGGAGCAGCTTCAGGGCCCACTCAGCCAGTGGCTTCAGGGCAGTGAACATTGGCTTCAGAACTCTCACAGGTGAAACACTTGTTCTTAATTCGGTTGAATTCGTAATTTTCAGCTGATTATCGCTTCTTTGACTTTGTTCAGAATTCGATCATAATACTTGGTTTGAACTTTGAATTCCTCGTGCGTTGTGATCAGTAACATGGTTTTGTTTTATTATGCGATGAAAATGCCATGAGATACTAGGAACTGGGCGTTTTTAGCAGAATGTACTCTTATAGGTCTATTTTTAATGATATAAACATAAGAACAATGGACTCAGTTCGTACACAACTCTCCGTAATGGCATTAAGTTCAATCCATCCCAACACAAACATGAATTTTCTGTGATTTTTTTTGCATCAAGTCAATCAAACTCCTTGTATGAACCCTAATATACACCCAGTTAACTTTACTATTTGTTTTTCAAGATGAGACAAATCTATGACTCTTCTCATCCTCTATCCCAAAGTAGGTTACCCGGGTTTTCTTTGCATGTGCGTGGTGGAGGAAATCTTCAGAAAAACGACGAGGATGCATCGATGGAGAAGCTCTTTCTCTAAAATCCTTCCTAATACTCCACAAAACCTCGCTGCACTTTTTCATGGAAGGTCTTGTCTGTCTCGATGGGGTAAGGCATTGACGGGCCAGCCTCAGGATCCGATCAACAACCATGGTCGATCCCGGATTTCTTTTCAATCTTGGATCCATTGCAATTATGCTATCTCCCTCCTTCAACTTCTGCATCGCCTGCCAAATCAAGGAGTTTCTAATCTTTGGATTCATTGCAGAAGTGTACAACGATTTGGAAATGCTTAGAATCTTACCCATTTTATTGTTAGTCTTTCCCGGAGCTCCCTCTTCTGTTCGATCGGATATCTCCCGGTGACTAGCTCTACGAGCAAGACGCCAAAGGAGTAAACATCGCTTTTCTCCGTCAGTTGATACGTCTTTATGTATTCAGGATCCAAGTAGCCTGCTGTTCCTTTAACTTGAGTCGAAATATGAGTTGCATCGGACTCTTCTTCGGTCAATCGAGCAAACCCAAAGTCGGCCACTTTCGCTCGGAGAGTCTCAGTGATGAGAATGTTGGTCGATTTTATGTCTCTGTGAATTATAGGAGGATCTGCCATTTAAATCAGAAACAGAACCCCATCACAACTTGAGAGGGTTTAACTATTTCAATTATTACTCTTGCTGTATTTAGTAATTCGGAACTCCACAGCTAATAGTACGAATCTCCAAAATCTGCCAAAAAAGTCATACCAGAGTAAGTGTGAAGATAGGTGATAGCATGAGCTACGTCGATTGCTATGTCCAGGCGTTCTCCTGTCTCAAGAAAATCTCCACGTTTGCCTGCGTACAAGAATCATTGTTTTTCAGAAAACTTTACTCAGAAATATGCAATTTAAATGCTTCAAATTTTGAGCAAAATAGCAGCGTAGCTAACCATCTAGATGTTCTCGTAGTGTTCCATTGCCGACGAACTCAACAATAACGATTTGTTCGTCTCCGAGTTCCAGATAACCTAACAGCCGTACCAAATTCATGTGCTCAATCAGTAGTAATGTTTGCAACTCGTTCCTGAAATCGTTTCGAACGGATTTCTCGTACACACTCTGGCAATTGTGTTTGAGAGGTCAAGTTTTGCAGAGGAACGTAGAAATGAATCGATTTTGCAGACAGAATTGCATACCTTTTTGGCTCGTTTGACGGCGACGACAGATCCATCTTTGAGCTTCCCTTTGTATAGTGTCCCAAATCCTCCTTCTCCGATTATATTCGCCGCAGAAAAGTTATTGGTTGCCTTGCGAATCTCTTCCATGGAGAAATTCAGCCCCCCAACTGGTCCACTGTAGACGCTGGAAGAGGCGGAGGAACCGAAGGACTTCAATTTCGACGAACTCTGCGTGTCGCTGCTTTTTGAAAAATCTGGTGAAACTGCGTCGCAGAAAAGAAAAGGGTCAGTTCCTCGTCGAGTTACAAAAAATGGGTTATCGTGAATTAATTGAATAACTTACAGGGAAGCTCTCCAATTCGATCGGTTTCAGCGCCGTCGGCAATGGAGTTTGTGGTTTTTGGGCGGCTGAAAATGGACTGAAAGAACCCACCGAGTCTCTTGGCTGCCACGACGATATAATAGAGAGGTCCGGGCGGTGATTGACGGCGGCCCCTGGTCGGGGTGGAATAGGGGGACTTTTCACGGCGGGGGCCGTTTTGGCCGATCTGCCTTCTTCCGTTTGCATCTTTCAGGTTTTGGGGGGCTGTTTTTTTCTTCATCTGGTGTTCGTCGATGAATTGGATCTCATCCTAGTTCAAAATTTTACTTTGTTTTCAGGTTTGGGTGGCGTTCACTAGTTCAATTATTTCCATTTATTTTCGTAGGACCGATTCAAACAATGCATTTACTTCAGAATTCAAGTTGATTAAGAACATAAACAATGGCCGTCGAAGATCTTGATTTAGTTAACGTCAGCTACTGTTTACTATCAGCAACCTCTTTCTCTCTACTGGTACCAAACTGGAAATATTAATTTGACTCGGAACAATGAACTCAGATTCTGCGAGAATCTTTACCCTGCTTCTCTGCAAAATTATCTTCCCTTCGATTCGTTGAGAAGAAGAACAGTCAAGCGTGTTTTTATTTGACTAAGAAACAAGTTCACCATGCACAAGTCAACTTTCGTTTTGACTATCATTGTAGATAATATCTGTTTTAATTAAAAAAATAAGAATGTGCTGACAGCTTTTCTGGTTCTCCAAAGCAACGGCTTTTTTGTCAGTAAACAGTTCTGATTTTTTTTCTAAATTCCATCAAGTTTCGTGTTTGGTTTTGGGAGTGACTTTGAGTTTCGAATTTCCTCTCTGTCTGCCTGTGTTTTGTGAATTTTTCCAACAAGCTACTCCGGAGAAGTCATTCCAGTAATTGGCGAGCGACAATTTGTATCAGAGCAGTGTTGCTTTATGCCAAAGTACCTCAAACACGAAACAATGGCGATCAACACATTCCAATCAGTAAAGGAAAGTGGAAATGTTTCGTTTCAATCTCTGGTGCTGACAACAACGAATTACACGACGTGGGCGATCAAAATGGAAGCGATTACGGACGCACAAGGAATCTGGGATGTCGTTGAAAATGAAGAACTTGATGATACAAACATCAAGAGAAGCAAAGCGGCTCGAGCGTTTATTTTTCTATCGATCCCAAAAGATGTTCTTCTGTAGGTGGCACAGAAAAAATCAGAAAAAGATGTTTGGGATGCGTTGAAGATGAGAAATCTGGGTGCTAACGTGTCCAGAAAGCTTGATTGCAAATGCAAGAGTAATTTTGAATCTCTGAGAATGACAGAGAACGAAACGACTGATGCTTTTGCTGGAAAATTGAGTGGATTGGCAACCAAATACAGCAACCTTAGCGAGACTTTGAAGGATGCTACCTTGTCAGAAAATTGTTTGATTCAGTTCCAGATAGCTTCATCCACATGGTAGCTTCGATCGAGCAGTGCGCAGACATTGAAGAAATGCCATTTGAAGAAGCGATTTGAAGGCTTAAAGCGTATGGAGAATGTGTTGGACAACGAACTATTAAGACGAATCCAAAAAAACAACTGTTACTCTTCGCCAATGAGTGGCAAAATCAACAGAAAACTGTATTGTCGATCACCAAAATAAAAAAGGATCGCATCCACATACCTCAAATTGGAGAGGTAGAAGGCCGTGACCGTGGAAGAGGCCATGGGCGTGGAAGAAGTGGAGGTCAGAAAGGCGAAAATGCACACGGGCAGAATGTTGATGCTGAATGGAACACCCGAAAAGATAAATCACATATCAAATGCTACAATTGCCAGAAGTTTGGACATTTTGCATCAGCCTGCAAGAATCCAAAACAACCATGCACAGAAGAAACAAACTTGGCTAAGGAGGAGAAACCAGTATTCCTGAAAATAGAATACACAGAAATTCTGTATGATCTGTTCTACCTGAATAAAGAAGACACCAAGCTGCAGAAGAATGAAGAAGATGAAATCTGATAAATAGATAATGGAGCGAGTAATCACATGACAGAGAGAAAAATGTTTTTTTGAAAAGCTTGATCAAAAGATATTTGGGTAAGTGCGTTTTGGCGACGATTCTACAATCAAAATCGAGGGAAAAGGTACCCGCCAAATTTTTGTCTAAACTTGATGATCGATGTTTGTGTGCAATTCATTTGGGAGCAGAACCTGGAACAAAAGGAAACAGATTCTTCAACCCATTTACGAAGAAGATCGTAATTAGTCAAGATGTAGTCTTTGATGAAAAACGATCATGAAATTGGAAGGATTCTCACCAAGCAGAACCAGTCAAAAATTGGATGGATTTTAAAATGTCTATGCATTAAGTAACATTGTCGCACCCATCTGATGATGAAAACTTAAGTGATCACAAACAAGCATCCATCAACTCCCCAATCAGCAATTCAACTGGAAGACAATTAGAACAGTCAGATTTCGATGAAACTCCGGTCATAGGATATCAATTGCTATATGATATTTATGCACGAACTCAACCAATTGAGTTAGATGCAAATCAAATAGTGCTCACTGAAGAAGAACCAGAAACGTTCAAAGAGGCAAAAGACGATGAGAATTGGAAAATCGCAATGAGACAGGAGATTAAAGTAATTGAGCTAAATGGAACATGGGTGTTGATGAATTTACCAAAGGGGCAGAAACCCATTGGTTTAAATTTGGTCTACAAATTGAAGAAGAACTCAGAAGGTGAAATCGGGAAGCACAATGCCAGGTTTGTGGCGAAAAGTTATGTACAGTAATAGGGGGTAGATTATCAAGAAGTTTTTGCACACGTTGCAAGAATGGAGACCGTGCGAGTACTGCTCGCGATCGTAGTTCGACAAAACTGGAAGGTACAACATTTAGATGTAAAATTGGCTTTCTTACATGGCGTTTTGCAGGAAGAAGTCTGCGTTAAACAACTTGAAGGATTCGTGAAGAAAGAGGAAGAAGACAAAGTGTGTAAATTGTACAAAGCGCTGTACAGATTGAAACAAGCTCCTCGAGCTTGGAATGTGAGACTCGATCAAGCATTGAAGAAGCTGGATTTTAAGCAATGCACCCAAGATCAAGCAGTCTATCGGAGGAAGACGAACAACGATCTCATAATCGACGGCGTTTACGTGGATGATTTGACCGTTACAGAATCAAAGGAAGCTGAAATCGGAAGATTCAAAAAGCAAATGATGCACGAGTTTGATATGAGCGATCTAGGTTTACTTCACTGCTATTTGGGAATTGAAGTATAGAATCACGAAGATGGAATCCCTCTGAAGCAAATCGGATACGCGAAAAGGATTATGAAACTCACTGGGATGGCCGATTGTAATCCAATTTCTCATTCAATGGAGGAGAAAATGAAATTGACGAAAAACGGTGAAGTGAGTTCAGTAAACGAGACAGAATATCGGAGTGTAATAAGTTGTCTCATATACTTGTTAAACACTCGACCGGATTTAGCATACTCCGTGGGGATTGTTAACAGATACATGGAGTCTCCTAAACACAACCACATACAAGCAATCAAATGAATTTTATGTTTTGTGAAAGGAACGATCAATTGGGGACTTGTCTACAACAAAACTGAAGACAAGAATATAATCGGATATAGCGACAGTAATCTTGTAGGAGATGTTGACGACTGCAAGAGCACGAGTGGAACAATGTTTTATTATTCTGGGAATCCAATTTCATGGTGTTCGCAGAAACAGAAAACAGTGGCTTTGTCATCGTGCAAAGCAGAATTCATGGTTGCATCAGCTGCAACATGCCAAGCAATATGGTTAAGTCGATTGGTCGGAGAGTTAACCGATCAAGAAAGTAAGGAGGTCCAGTTGAATGTCAATAACAAATCAACAATTGCTTTAATGAAAAATCCAGTTTTTCATTGAATGAGTAAACACATAGACACTCGTTATCATTTCATACAAGAGAGTATTGAAATGAAGATGATAAAGATTGAGTTTATTCGTGGAAAGCTGCAGCGAGCTGATATTCTCACCAAAGCACTCGGCAGAATGAAATTCGAAAAAATGAGAAGCATGCTTAGAATGAAGAATTTGTGAAAATCAGAATTAAGGGAGAGAATGTTGTTTGTTAATTCATTTTTTCGAACGGGGTAGAGTGGATGATGGGTGTAGAAGAACCGTCTGCAGAAGTTATAATTAGTTTTTATAATTTTTAACATTGTGGGTAATGGATTTGTATTGTGGGTAGAGTTTTTATTTGAAAAGCAATTGTAATCGTTTCAAAAATAGAAAAGAAGAGAAAAAAAAATTTCTGAAATTCGAGTAAGTTTCGTGTTTGGTTTTGGGAGTGACTTTGAGTTTCAAATTTCCTTCTGTTTGCCCGTGTTTTGTGAATTTTTCTAGAGAGCTACTTCGGCGAAGTCATTCGGATCGTTGGTGAGCGACAGCCTCAACGTCTCTTCACCTGTCACCGTCATCCTACCCTCCGCCGCCGTCTCGCCTCATTTCTCTGGGAACACCTCTCCGGAGTCCACCCTGCGGCTCGCCGAGAAATCTTTCCTGCCAACACTGCAATGTGGCGTTCTGCAGTAGAATATCATGTTCCGCTGTGCAAGCTGAGAAGGTTCCCTGCCTATGCGAGCTGCCCGGCGTAAATCGTGCAATGTTCGCTGGGGGAGCTCTTCAACATGGACGACAAAAGAAATGGCGATTAAAAGTTTGAGGTTGAAATGGGAGCTCAGGGTTTGTTGTTAGAGAGAATGCGGCGAGTGGAAGAGAGTTAATGGATGCATTGGGTAGCTCGAATTTGGTGATCTCTGGTGCATGACAGATGCTCGACGAAATGCTTCTAAGAAATTTCTTTGAGAAATTCCCACATTTCCACAATTTATTACAGTGCTATTAAAATTATTTATAAATGGAAGAATAATCTAGAACTTACATGTGTCCTAATATAATTGGATGATAGACTAATAATCTAATTATTTCTATTACATTTATATTGTATGAATAATATTACATGTATATGTCATAACAGAGTTGGAGTAAATAAGCATGAATGAACTTACTGATCTTGAGTGGCAGAAAAAAGAAGAAAAGGGGTAACGATTTCACGGACATTGCAGGTAGTCTTTTGGAATCATCAGTTTTCAGCAAGAAAATGAGAAAATGGAGGCTAAACCAGAAAAGGAAGAGCATTGGTGCAGCGGAGGAGAAGATGCTTGTCACACAAAGTGGCCATGGTCCGAGATCAGCAAATTCAATCGCTTCTTGTTGGTCTTTGTAACGTTTTTCGGTGTTCTTAGTACAATATTATTTGTTTTGTGTCGGAGCCACCATAATGGATTTGTGCCGACCATGCAAATGAAGACGTCAAATCTATTTAAGTGGAGTGGATTGAGACGACTTATCTTTTCGAAAAGTGTACAATCTTATATTGTTTCAGAAAATAATATTGTGCTGTATATCAGTGATGTTCTTTTTTCTATTCAGTACAATACGTTTTTGGATATGAACCTTGAAATAAATCCGTATGAGTGAATTTGGTCCAAATCAAATAATATTATACTGAAAATATACGTGAATGAATGTTAGAATCTTACACCAGGAAATTTTGATTTTTGATCAAATAGACCGAAAAGAGATTTTAATAGTATGGTCTTGTTCTTTTAATATCCAGTCTTGGTATAAAAAATGAAGGACCAAACATTGATGTTCTAATACTAATTTCAACCAAATAGGACGACCATGATTACTCCTAGTTGGTTAAACTTTCCTCCCGTGCCCACGACGGAGAAGAGAAGAACTAACAAGTGTCAATGTTCGAATCATGACAGTCGCAGTGTGTGAGTTGTTACCTTTAATGTGGGATAGCTTTTTGTGGACTCAGATAAAAGTCTCTTATCTCTTGCCTACTGAGTTACCGTGACTTACCTCTCCACAAATTGTCGGCCGGATTGTGGGATCCTGACGCAAAAGATTTCGCTTTTTTGATAAGAAGAAGAATTAATTTTGCAGAAGAACACGTGTCAAGTATTCACCAACTTATATTGACAATCGCCTTATGAGAACTAATCGATGTCATGTAGCCACGTAGGAGTAACATAAGAAGTAAAAGGAGTATCTTGTACAGCCCTCTATAATTTATTGCAGAGCTTCCCCTAAATATCATGGGAGACAGCTTCAAAATTCAGACAATTATCTTAGTTTGTCTCCAAATTTAGATAATTTATTGATATGCATTTAGAAAATTATCTTAGATTGAGCAATTTAGGCAAACAAATTCCAATCTTCAAAATAAAATAAAACACTACGGCGTATAAATCTGTGCAAGTAAATTTTCATTTAAGGTCTCGTGCGAACCTGTACATGTCGCTCTGTCAAGACTCGATTGATTGATTTTAAATTTTAGATGTTGATCACTTGACCGTCCAAAATAGCAAGGTTTAGTTCGGTTTTTACTCTTTTGTTTAATGGTAAGATCGAAAGAGTCAATTCATCTCCTCTACTAAATATTAAAAATCGTCAATTTACTTATTGAATTATAACATATTTATAATTAACATTTAATCGTAATAAAACTTCATTAGCACCGCAAGTTGGGAGGTAGCCCAGCCTGCATGAGGTTTCTACCCAGTGCTAATTGAAAAATAAGAGAATTTTTTGGTAGAACGAAACGGATAGATAGGGAGAGAATCTCTTAACCGTGTTCAAATTACATTATAATTCAAGATCTAAATCGATGTTTTTTCAAATTCGAGTGCTACGTAATAGAAGAGCCTGTCTATTTCCTCCTGCTTAAAGTTTCGATTTCCTCCTGCTTGAAATTTCAATTGTTAGCTAGAAAATGTAAAACTCACGTCATATTTGTATTTATCGATTACAGAGCAGATATTCATATTTATAAACAAGCCATAAATCAAGAGACTGAACGTCATATAGAGACTGAGTATCGTGAAGAGTAACCGTCATGTAAATCTTGAAACGACATGCAGGATAACGATCTGTTAGCTCCACCGATACTCTCACCGGAACTACGACAGAAATGTTCTGATTGCAGCCATCGAAGGGGAAGGGAAGAGCATCGTTTGGGTGATCGGAGAAATCGGGCTGCGTCGATGGACTTGGACAGGTCGGAAGCTAGTCTCATGGGCATTATCCTTAATGTCTCTGCGACAAGATTTGGTGGGGTTTGGAAAAGTAGACATTGGATAGCTCTAAGAAATATCAATGTTGGATGGTATAATTTAGATAGTGATCTCGCTTCTCCGTCGCCATTTCAAGATACGGAAGAAGTTCGACAGTTTTTAGACTACACCATCGACAATTCTGGACAAGTTTTACTCGTTATGAACGTTATAGATTGAATTTTATACTCAGCTTTCACCATCTTCTTCTTGCAAACTCTGATGATCAAAATGAACTTGGAAACTGGTTATGTTCTAGTTTAGATTACTAGCGGAAGGCTCAAATCAGCCTATAAGAAGATAGTAAGCGAAATAGATCTCTTCCAAAGTAAATTCGGAAAAGAAATAAATTCAGTTCAGCCAAAAAAAATCGAAGCTTATGAAGAACGAGGACAGATCTTCAATAACCACAAATATTTAGAATAGAATATTTTCAACTTGTAAATGGAAGGCTGATCATCTCTAGCAAATCCATCTCACTTTTTCCATTTGAAGAAGCTTCGTAACCCTGTGATTTTATACTATTGCCGGAGCTGAGATCGGATGAATATGGCGGGTTTGTTCCTCCGTTCAATAGATACGAGAGATACAGATCGGAGTGAAATACGGAAGGCGGAGCATCGGTTTCTTCCACGAAGACGTCCAGATTCTTGTTGAGGTTGTATGTCGGAATCTTGAATTCAATTTCACCGGCAGAATTGGTCAGTTGATTTTCCTTGGTACCAGTAATTGCACTCTCGAAGTGGAGGTTGTGCATGAAAAATAGCTCCTCGTCGTACAGTGCCGGAGCAAAAAGCGCCGGACGACTGCCGGAGCTGGACTCCGACGGCTCTGAAAGAAAATAGTTGAATGGGTTATTTGAAATGCCGTCGGAGATGGTAGAACATGAGGGGATGGATTTGACGAGGCTTTGAGAAGAATCGATATTCCGGCCGGCGAAAGCCGTCCAAGTTCCGTCCTTGCTTCGAATATAGTCTTGAAGAACAGAAGACCGAGGCTTTCCTTTCTGATTCTCCACTTGTTTGTTGTTTCTTTTCGAATTCTGTCTCCTTTTGGTCGCATTCCAATGATTTTTTATTGCATTCTCAGTTCTTCCCGGAATAAACTTAGCGATCTCGGCCCATCTGTTTCCGACTTTTTCATGAGTTTCGACGAGGATCTTCTCTTCCTCTTCGCTCCAACTATCTTTCTGCAACAATTTCAGTCAGGAAAAAGTAAGATTTTCATAGAATCCTTCCAAGTGTCGTGAAAAAGCTGTTAACTTTTTCTAAGAGGAGGTTTAAATGCATGGCGTTTGATTTATCTACATCTTGGAAAGATTCCAATCCAAAACTCACATGAAAATCAACAACAACAGAAGATTAACTGTGTAAGAAAGACAAGTACGAGAAAAGATGGTCAGAAACGGTCAAACTGATCGTCCGGCCGTTTGCATGGCCCGAAAATAACGATGATCTTAGATCTAGAAGTACGAAGAAATCAAGCTACTGATTTCATATTAAGGCAGAGAAATTCTAGTTTTAAAAGCTAGATACAAGAAAACCTTGATATCTGGACGTAAATGATTATGCCATCTCTCCCGACATTGTTTTCCGGCTCGGCTGACCAGCTTTTCTGCAATCTGCGCCCACTTTCTCACTCCATGTTGCTTCACCAACTTAATCAGCATCCTAGAGAGAGAAGCAACAGAAAGAAAATAAAACTGTTGAAGCTTAGAGAATTGAAAAAAGAAGGGGGGAGATTATAATAATCTCTTCTTCACCTATCCTCTTCCTCTGTCCACTGTCCCTTGATCAGACTAGCATAGCATTTCTTCCCTTTCTTAGAACCAAGCACTCTTCCACTGTTTCCTGAAGAGTTTAGAATCTGTGCGGCCATTGTAACGTTCGTCTCCTTATTTAAACCTAGTGCTTCCTCATTCGCCATGAAAGCTTCCTCTAGAATGCTAATTTCGCTGCAGTCTGCACTTTGCAGCAGAAACCCACAATTTTCATACACAGAAGAATCAAACCCATAGAACTCATTGACTTGGCCGATGGTTTTTTCGCTGCACCCCAGAGAAAAGAGGCCTGGATTGCTCAAAAACCTGTCTATGGCTTCCAAAGGAGGACCAGCTCCATATACAGGAGGACTTGTGCAGTTTCGAATGCTGGAATCGTGCTTTCTTCTTCCTTGGATATCCATGGAAGGAGCAGTAAAGAAGGGGAATAAGAAAACCAGACGAGAAATCAGGGCTTGACGCTTGAGTTTTGCTTTTCAAGAGAACGAGAAACCCCACAGCAGTAGCTACTCGGGAAGAAGGCTCATTCTTGAGCCTTGAAACGAGCTATACCATGGAGGAATAACCGTTCATCTTAAGATGAATGGGACGGCTAGGATTTGAAATCAGCGTAACTCCTGAACTTCCTCTCTTCACAAAAGAGCAGGGGAGAGATTAGTGGGTTCGTTATGAAACCCGTAAATAATTATAATTTTTATTACAATTAAGTGAATTAGCCCCTATTAATGATGGTGTAATTAATTCAATTATACCGTCAAAAGACCGTCGTCTCCCTGACGCACTGCCGTCAACGAAGAGTGATTTAAGGGCGAACGTGGAATGAAAAGAGACCAGCCATTGGTCGTCACCAAAAAGAAATTAGATAATTTAATCGGAGAGAAATTTTGGGAGAATTCCCATCCTTAGCTTTCAAATTATCCATTGCCCTCCTTCCTTATTATTATTTTCTTGAGATAAAATATTATTTTTTGAATTTTTAAAATTAATTTATAGCAATATCTTTATTATTCTGTCGAACTATATTAAACATTAATTCACCATCTATCTGTAACAATACCTCAAACTTGCGATATGTATAGAATATATCTCAATAATCCAAATATATCTACACTGAAAAGTAGCAATTGATAAGTTATTTTCTTATTGTATATACACTAAGGGTGTAAAAAATAATAAAATTTGACCATATAAGTAGACCAGAACGGGCAAATTTAACTTTATTTTGATCGATTCTGTGTCTATATCAGTTCTTTAACTATACAACATTATGCTAGAACAATCTAGTGTCTAATTCTTGGTTTAATGTAGCCATATTATCAAATTTGGACTGGACTATTAAAAAAATTGTTAATTAAAGTTTATAGTTTTTGTCATTAAATTTTAATTTCACTATTAAAATTTTATGAAAATTCAATGTAATTACATAATTTATTATGTAATTATATTTTTGTGAATAATGTTATTTCAATTTGTAAATT
Organism: Begonia fuchsioides; assembly: GCA_003255005.1. Lineage (NCBI taxonomy): Eukaryota > Viridiplantae > Streptophyta > Magnoliopsida > Cucurbitales > Begoniaceae > Begonia > Begonia fuchsioides. The sequence continues at coordinate 16,253 of QAOC01049459.1, read as the reverse complement.
TTAATATTTTTTCAATTTCAATTTATTTATTATATTAATTTTTCTTTAAAAAAATAAATAAGATATTTATTATCTAGTTCTAATCTGATTTTTATTTTTAATGTTATAAATTTTGGCACCAAACATCTATGGTACAGTCAAATTTACAAAAAAATAGACCAATTGGGACCTCGAATACACTAATCATAAATCATATATGTTGATATGTCAATCATTAATTGATTGAATCAAAATATAATTAATATATAAATTATAAATAATAATATATTACACTTATTTTATCGATGTTATGTTAACGCCCTTGTTTGATGCTCTGCCCTAACTTCATCCAGAGAAGTTTGGAAGTGTCCGTTTAGCTCTTCTGCTTATGTAGGTAGGATTATGTTCGCAACTAGCATTTTAGCAAAGGCCCTTGTATGGTCGGAGCTCTTCTCTTCTTGGAGTAGCTGGGTGTTAACGGAGAGATTGACAGCCTTCACATGATCGGCTTCTCTCTAAATTACACGGCTATCATCACAATTCACATGCACACCAACTGCTCGATAAAAGTTCTACCATGTTTTGCCGTAATTTTTTTGTATGTTTTATTCTCTGTTCAAATGACCAACCACGGTAAATCGGTAATTAAAGATTTCCATTTTTCTCGCGTTAAATCCCACCCTTTTCTTCTCATTGGATCACGAGTATCCCCCTCCATTTCTGCCCCAGTTTTATGAACCTCTGTTCTTTTTCTGTACTTGTATTTACCGTCAGCTGTCAAGCTCGGGGAGCAGATTTTGGAAATCGAGGTTTTTGAAAACAAGGGTCCATCCGTTGCTTCTCTTTATTCTCCTTCTACTGCCATTTTATAAGCATGTATTCAGGCTTCTTCCGTGACAGTGTCTGGGTCTGAGGAGGGGAGGGGGAAACAGGTATCTTCACCGCCGGTGTCCCACAGAAAGTGGGCGTAGTTGGCAGCGTAGTAAGAGTTACTAGGATCGGCCGAAATGGCTTCTAGAAACGCCTCTTCCGCTGCCCACAAGTCGTTTCTCGCCCTCCATAAAAAGGTGGCGTACTTGTTGTAAGCCTCCGCGTCGGCCGCCTCCACTGTCGTCGCCATTCTGAAATACTCCTCTGCTCTGTTTTATTGCAAGAAACAGAGACAGAAGCATTAGGTTAGATCTTTCTGAACGAAAAAGTCAAATCTGAAGAAGATTTTTCACCCCAACCACGAAACAGACCCGACAAAGATTTGATGTAAAAGTTGCGATATTTAATTTCTCTGGTGCTCTTGAAAAAATTAATTAAAATGTGAATTATACCTGTCGTAATCGTGAGCGACGAGATAGAGAAACTGAGCGTAATTGGCATGGAGGAGACAGTTATTGGGCTCCTGGGCTAACCCTGTTTGGTAAAGAAGCTCCGTCTTCAGAAAATCTGTATAGTCTTCAGGCTCAATCTTCGCCGTCACAAGCGACACAAGTCTCTGCATCGTCTCGTGGTCTAGAGCTTCGTCTCTCATGGAACTCTCCATTGTCGAAGCTTCTTCAACGATCGAATTCCAAAGACTCACCTCCTCTTCCTCGCTTCTCTTCAGCCCCGGTTCGTTTTCCCTCGTCGAACCTAAAGAAGACAGTTGCGATGCACCTTCAGGGATGACGGTCGGGTAAGGATCAGACCGGTTAAGCCATCCATCTCCGCTTGCGCTACTCGCAACCGGCCTAATCTTTCCACCGCCGCCATTGTTACCGCCAATGGAAGATGTCTTCCCATTCAAAGAAGAGAACGTTTTGATGTCTGAGGAATCTAATGATTGGGTTTTCTGGTCATGGGTTTGAACAACAGAAGCCACCTCTGTCGTTGCCGGAGGCAGAGAAGCCGCCATCGCCGTGTTATTCGCCATCGAGTAGACGGTAAAGTTTGCGAGAAGAATCATAACAGACACCATGAGCGTTGGGGTGTGAGAGAAAACTTGTCGGAATAACCAGACGAATGAAGCGTGGAGCTCTTTCTGGACTCGAACGAGAATTCCTTGCAAATCTTCGTAGAACAGAAGTTCTCTTAACTGTAACGTATAGCTTTGGAGCTCTTGTATCATGAAAACCATGGAGGAGAAGGCCTTCTTCACCGAACAGTAAGCTGACTCCCCTGCTTCTCGAAAACCCTCCTCCCACTGTATTTTCCTCTTTATAATTCGCAGAGACAGAGGAAGATCGACACTATTTGCTTTTCGCTCTATGTTCTCTGAAATCATGTCGTCTCCCATTGCCCAATCTGGCTGTTCTTGAGGAGCTTCCGGCCATGGCGGCCGTAAGAACCCGAGCTGTGATTGTTGGAACTGACTCTGACTCTGTACGCTTGCACTGATCTGCGAAGATTCTTCGCTAGAACTGTCGAAACCATCTTCTCTACTCAACGTATAACCGTCGCAGGGATCAGAAACCGCTTCCGATTGCGTGGAGAGTTTGAATTTGTGCGCCAATTCCTGAATCTCCTTTGAAAATTCTTCGTCAGAGAAAGCGTCCAGGCTAGCACTGCAGGCTCTTCTCATCGTCGGAATTTTCTGTTGGGGATACTCGCGAGACAGGGACCTGTGGAGCTTGCTCAAACGGGTTCCAAACGGAGCCGATCGATCAAGGGTATGAGCATAACGGCACTGCCGGCGTTTTGATGAAAGAGAAGAGACCGGCGAGGCCAGAGCCTGTGGAGAAGAAAGCGAACGAGGAAGAACAGGCTGAGACCAATTGAAGCACGTCGTCGTAGCTAATTTGACTCCCATTTCTAAAGCCCTCAAACGTAGAAGACGAACGAAACAAGGAAGAGATTAGATCCCTAGCCAAACAAAGACCGATTCCGAGGAAAAAAAAACACAGATTCAGAGTCTGTTCTCTTCGTCCAATCCAAGCTCAACGACTTTTTTAGAATCACTCGACCTGAAACAAGAATCACTTGTCAAGCTCTTCACCCGCTCACAGATTTGCTTTGCTGAGTGAGTATGTATATTAGAAAAGCGTTGTCATCGAAAGAAAATATTTTGCCAGGAAAGACGGATCAGAAAACGCAGGCCAAAAACGCCATGGAAATCAGAGAAAATAACGGCGTTGATTTCCATGAACGTGGAAGTTTCTTCTCTCCAAATACTTACACTAGAAAAGAATAATCAACGAAAGATTGAGCTCCGGCGAAGATCTCCCATGGAAATCAGGGCGAAGTACAACCGTAACTTCATTCTGTTAGAGAGAGAGAGAGAGGAAATCTCACTCCCATTTACATGCAACCCATCTTCTGCTTTGCTTCTCGCAGTCTCAGTAGAGAAATGAAGAACAAACCGTATTTATACAAGGGTCGTACTCAGATGCGACCGGGAGTTCCGGTAGCCGGTTCCTCTGTTTTGATTTTTTCACTAGTCCGGGTCAGCAGCCACATTGGAAGGGTAAAACTAAACTCCTTGATGATTGGGATCCGATCTGGCGAGTATACGTTCGCCACGTGTTCTCACGACCTCCACCTCTACGCAATGTGGTTAAACCCCGATCCAAATGCCTAGGAGTCGATCTGGCTTTTAATTATTTACCCATTTTTTGCCTTTATCACGTTTGTTGAGTCTGCATCTGACGTTACATTTTTCTCTGCAATTGACAGAATTTGATAACTCTTCAAAATTTATTGTTAAAATCGGACAGAAAAATGATCAACGGAAGAGACGAAGAAAACATTTTAATTTTAATATGTAAAACAGTATCTGTTACAATTATACAAATCAATGGGCTCATAGCTAAGAATAGAATCAAGGTATCTACAAATATATTTATACTTGAGAGGATAAATTAATATTTACTTTGAATATGTTTCTATATTATAGTTTTGATAAAATAAAACTATAATATAGAAAGAAGTTTGCCAATATCATATAGTTTATATTTATATTTATGAGGGTCTGAAAATGGACAAAAATGGAGAGGAAATAAATATCAAGCTTGTAATCCATGCGGGTGACGAACGGGCGGTTCCAAATAAAAGCATTGTTGATGCCTTCCGCAACTTGTAATATCCTCCCTCTTTCATCTCAACAAGTCGATTTGCTGACTGCGACCCGGTAAATCAACGGCTCTTTCTTCATCTCCGCTATCTTTTCTACGGACACGATCAGTTCTCTGATGCTGTTATCTAAATTTCTAGAGCATCTCTGCAACCTGTCCCCGTCGATGATTTAGATTCACTAACATTATTTAATTTAGAAATATTTTGTTGCTGATTAAGTTGTCCAAATCCGTCGAAACGAAGAACCTGCTACCGCCCCCGGACTGGTGATTTACAGCCGCAAGCGGCGGCTCTTGGTCATATCACGGTATCGGAAAGTGGAGGAGTGATTGTTAGGTTTAGAATGGTATACTTAAGGAAAATAACATGAAGAGGACGACGATGAACAAAGCATAGCAGGTTAAAAAATTAAAGGCATATATAGACCGCTGTTTATCGTTGTGCTCGTGCATATAATCAAAGTTATGTATTAGCGTTAACATTATTTTGTAATTATCTTTTGTATTATCTTTTATTATTCTTCTTTAGGTTTAGTTTTATATTCATGTATAAATATAGGTTCTTTTCTCTTTACGAAGAAGACAACAGTAATAGATTTCAGCCGCCTTGTTCCTTCCTTCCTCTGGTTCATCTTCTTCCTTCACTCCCTCATTTCTTAACTTGGTATCAGAGCACCAAGTTCGGATCAATGGCCTCTTCTAACTCACCGTCATTTTCTCCACTGCTTCCATTTTCGTCTGTAAACCAAACTCTAACGATCAAGCTAGATCAAACGAACTTCGTAGTCTGGAAAGCTCAGCTTCTTAACGTTGTAATCGCAAATGGGTTGGAATCATTACTTGATAACTCGACTCCTCCTTCCGAATTCCTGGATTCGATCTCCCTTCAGCAAAATCCAGAATACCTCCTATGGCAGAGGTATAATCAGCTGCTGATGTCTTGGATTTTTGCGTCTTCCTTTGAGGATGTTCTTCCTCAAATAGTCTGTTACACGACGGCGGCTGAAATCTGGAAAGCCCTCGGCAGGATGTTCGCATCTTCGTCTCTTGCCAAGATCAATGACCTTCGTGCTCAACTGCACTCTGTTTCTATGGATGGGTTATCAGCAAACGAATATATTCAGAAGCTTACTTCCTTGTACAACACACTGGCGGCCATAAGAGAACCTGTATCTTACCGCGATAAGGTGTTTTACTTTGTCGGAGGGTTGGAAAGTGAGTATAACCCTCTAGTCACCTACATCACCAGCCGCTCCGATCAACCCTCCATTGAAGAAATTCATAGCTTATTTCTAAGCTATGAAGCTCGCCTGGAGAAGCAGAACTCCGTTGCCTAGCTCTCGTTCCCAAGCTCTCTTCAACCCAACTCTGCAGCAACTCCGGTGCAGGTGAATGCTGCTTATCGCCCTCAGCACCTGCAGAATCCTTGCCCTAATTTCCGCCCGAACTTTCCCCAAAATCCCAAACCTGTTTTCTCTTGCCCTAATTTCAATCAGAATACTCCATGGCAAGCTAACTCCTCTGGCCCAAATTCGCAGTGGTCTGATCATCCTCCGGGTGGACATTTTAAGCCTAATTCAAACTTCAAGCCCAGGTGCCAAATTTGCAATCGAGTGGGCCACAAAGCCTTCTCGTGTTATTATCTGCCGAATGCAGGCTCCTTCCGCGTAGCCTCAGTCCAGCAAAATGTCTCCCCTCAGGCGAACTCGGTCGGGATTCTCCCCCTTCCGTCGCCTTCAATTCCTCCTCGTGCTACCGACGATTCTTGGATGCTCGACTCGGGAGCAACGCACCATTTGATGCCTTGTGCAGCGGATTTGCTGGACCCGATTCCATATGGAGGAGCATCTCAAATCATGGCGGCTAACGGTAATTCTCTTCCTATTATTAATCTAGGGCATTATGTTCTTCATACTCCGTCTAAAAACTTTGAGCTCAAATTTGTTCTTCATTCGCCTGTACTTTCTCATAAACTGCTTAGTATTCCCCGACTTTGTCTTGATAATTCAGTTTTCGTCGAATTTCATTCAAATCACTTTTTTATCAAGGATCAAACCTCCCGTCAAACTCTGCTCTCGAGACTCTTGACTAATGGATTGTACAGAACGCCCTTCTCCCGTTCTGCGAATTCAAGGTCTGCTACTCTTTCCACGACTGTTTCGTCTATGTCTGCTGAAAAATTAGCCGTTTGGCATCGTCGGCTGGGTCACCCGGCTTTCCCTGTTTTGAAAAGAGTCTTACATTTATGTAATGAACTCATTCCTATTTCGAATGATTTATCGTTGTGCAAAGATTGTCATATGAGCAAGTCTCATAAACTGCATTTTCCATTATCCAATTTTGTGGCTTTACATCCATTTAATTTACTACATTCAGATATTTGGGGTCCCTCCCCTGTTAGTTCAGTTACTGGTGCTTGATATTTCCTTTTATTTGTTGATGATTGCACTAGGTATACTTGGTTTTTTCCATTGAAGTCTAAATGTGATGTCAAAAATTATTTTGTTCAATTTCATGCCTTTATCAAAAATCAATTCAGGGCTTCTATTAAATGTGTTCAATCTGATTGGGGCGGGGAATTTCAATCTCTTACTTCAGTTTTTGGATCACTTGGGATTCATCATCGCATCTCTTGTACATATACACAAAACCAAAATGGTCGGGTCGAAAGAAAAAATAGGCATATCGTCGAAACCGGCCTTGCCTTGTTGTTTCATTCATCGGTTCCAACTAGGTTTTGGCCTTATGCCTTTCATGCTGCAACACTCTTGATTAATTACATGCCTACGACTGTCTTGCATTTTGCATCTCCTTTTGAAAAATTGTTTCGCAAAATTCTGCCTTATTCGTCATTGCGAGTTTTTGGATGTTTGTGCTTTCCATATCTTCGTCCACTCAATAAACACAATCTCCTCCCAAGATCTCTTCCTTGTATTTATCTTGGACATAGTGATAATCATAAAGGCTATGTCTGCGCCAATACTTCTTCGGGGAGAATATATGTTACTAGACATATCTATTTTGCTGAAAATTCATTTCCTTTTGAAACCTTCAAGTCGGATCCGCATCTTGCCACACAGTTCTCGTTATCCATTCTGACACTTCCTTTGCCGTGCCCTCCCAACATTCTTGATCCACCCTTAAATTCTCCTCCTAATTCTCGTGCCACATCCATTTCACCTCTGGAAAACGATTTTCCCATAATTAATAATAGGTCTAGATTATCTTCTGCTCATGCAATGGTTACCCGGTCCAAATCTGGAATTTTCAAGCCCAAGGTTTTCCTCACAAATTCATGCTCTACTTTGGAACCTAAGTCGTTTTTGCAGGCTTCCAAAGAGGTGCATTGGTGTTCGGCAATGAAGGACGAAATCAATGCTCTTCATCATAACAAGACTTGAGTTCTAGTTCCGAAACCGACTGATGCTAAAGTTATAGGTTGCAAGTGGATTTTTAAAGGCAAACTTGACGCCAATGGTCTCATCTCTCGATATAAGGCTCGTTTAGTAGCAAAAGGGTACGATCAAACCCAAGGTATTGATTATTTGGAAACTTTTAGTCCGGTTGTCAAACCGACAACTATTCAGACTATACTTTGTTATGCATTTTCTCGTGACTGGCTTATAAGGCAGTTAGACGTTAATAATGCCTTCCTTCATGGAGATCTTCTCGAGACGATATATATGGACCAACCTCCCAGTTTCGTGGATTCTAGTAACCCTTCAGCAGTTTGTCTATTGAAAAAGGCTCTCTATGGCTTAAAACAATCTCCTCGGGCATGGTATACGAAACTTTACAATGCACTCATTCATTGGAGTTTCCGGTCATCAAAATCAAATACGTCTCTCTTTATTTACAATGGTAAAAATAATACGATGTTTATGCTAGTCTATGTGGATGACATTATCCTCACAGGTAATAATTCTTTAGTTCTGAATGAATTTATGGTTTTCTTGAAATCATTATTTACTATTCGGGACCTTGGAGATCTAAATTTCTTTCTCGGAGTCTCAGTCACCAGATTTGCTGGTTCTCTAGTTTTATCTCAATCTAATTATTTTTTAGATCTTCTAGCCTGGGCTAATATGACGAATTGCAAGCCAACTAGCACCCCAATGGTTGCCGGTCCGGTTCTCTCGAAGGCCTCTGGCAATCCCCTTCCAGATGGAACTATGTTTCGCAACATTGTCGGTGCTCTTCAATTTTGCTGTCTAACTCGACCGGACATTGCCTTCGCGGTAAATAAAGTTTGTCAATTTATGCATTGTCCTACAGATGTACATTGGCAAGCAGTTAAGCGTATTCTTCGCTACCTCAAAGGCACATCTTCTCTCGGTTTATCAATTATACGAGACTTATCTACGGATATTACTTGCTACACTGATGCAGATTGGGCTTCTTGTCAGGATGATCGTAAAAGCACGAGTGGTTTCTGTGTTTTCCTTGGCACCAATCTGGTTTCTTGGTCTTCTTCGAAACAAAAATCAGTTTCTCGGTCTAGCACGGAATCCGAGTATAGAAGTATTGCAAACGGTGCTGCTGAGGTATTATGGATTCAATCTCTTTTACGTGAAATTGGTGGCTCTTCGTCTACAATCCCTATTATACTATGTGACAATTTAATTGCTACTTTCCTTGCTTTGAATCCGGTTCTACATTCAAAATCGAAGCACATGGAAATTGACTTTCATTTTGTTCGGGATAAAGTCTTTGGCGGTTCCCTTCTTGTTCAATTTACTCCTTCTGATTCCCAGATCGTAGATGCTTTGACGAAGCCCATACCGCCTTCCAAGTTCATCGACTTTGTTGACAAGATCTTCGGTCTTCGCCCTTGCTCTTGAGCGGGGATGTTAGCATTAGCATTATTTTGTAATTATCTTTTGTATTATCTTTTATTATTCTTCTTTAGGTTTAGTTTTATATTCATGTATAAATAGTGGGTTCTTTTCTCTTTACTAAGAAAGCAACAGTAATAGAATTCAGCCGCCCTGTTCCTTCCTTCCTGTGTTCATCTTCTTCCTTCACTCCCTCATTTCTTAACTTTATGCACGTGGAAAAATGTCCCCACCTTGTTTTGAATCGTTGGCCTGGTCTTGAAACCCTAGATTTGCTTCATATTTGAGGATTGGTGATGCCTTATTCTTGTGTCTGAAATTTTGCATTACATGATCGTTGCTACCTTGAAACCCTAAGTAGAGCTGATATATTTAGACTTGAAAGACTTTAATTTTCACCGTTGTACGTTTCAAGCTTTGAGATATCGATTAAAATCTAAGAATTATACAAAATATATGCTACTAACGAGGAAAACGACGACTTCATAAGACCACGATTCATGCACTCCAAAGAAACCAGCTACGTAAAAATGAATAGAGTTATGAGAATGCTCACTGAACCCATTCCAGCTCTGAACGAGAGAGAGAGAGAGAGAGAGAGATTGTTTGGCGTAAGAGGAATAGGTCCAAGAACGAGAAAACGAAGGGGAAGAGGCAATGTGAGATTAGCTAGTAATCCGACAGAGACTTGCAGACGAAGATGCCACGCCAATCTCCTTATCTCCTCATCTTGATCTTCCCCTCCCATCCTTAGCAAGCTTCTGAAAGTTCCGTCTCTCCTTCCCTCTCTAACCTCATGCTCTTGCCTCTTGCCAGTTGCCATCCAGATATTGTTCGGTCTTTGGACCTAGATTTTGCAAATATTTTTTTGGTATTAATCTAAACTAAAGGGTAAGTCCAAGTCCAACACTAACTTCTTATTAAATGATTATTTTTTATATTTTAATATATTAGCGCTGCCATAAATATCAATAACATTACATCTAATATAAAATATGTATGCATTTATATACTCATAGAAAAAACTCAAGTTATATAGTTTTAGGGTATTAACATTCACAACTAGTATAATTCTAAATGCATCAATCAACACTGCAAGGTATAAGTATTTTTCAAACGACGTTTTGATATTTTAATTTGATCAATTAGTAAACTTGGAATTCAAAGTCTTATTAATAGAAATACCGACGTTAAATTTTGTCAGTTAGTAATTATGAATCTTCTTACAATTCATTTTCATTTTTTTCATCTACTTACTTGCTCTCAATCATCCTAATTGAGAGTGATAGAGTAGACCAAAAAAAATTAAAATTGAATTGTAAAAAGATACTTAATTAATTTAAATTCAATTTGACATTGTATGTCAATAATTATGTGAACTTTAATATGCCAATTCATAAAATTAAAAACTTAGCATATCACTTGAATAAATTAGTTGAGATGTCAATTGATATATTTAAAATAACCATCAGACATTCATTGATAATTACTCAAATTATTCATACGATGACTAATTTAAATTTAATGTTACAATGTTTGTTGATAATAATATGAATTTTTATGTGTTCATTGATAATATTGATATTTTAAATGTCTATTGATATAGTTAAAATTTGAGGTGTGATGGAACAAAACATCCCGGTGGCTGACATATCTCATAATTATTTCTAGTGCAGGTTCATGGAAGGGCTCTCATTTGCTAATCTCTCTCGATTGACGCGTGAACTTGCGATGAGCAAAACCTCAATTTAAAACCATATTGATAAGACCATATTGTTCAATACTGCATTATAATTTCTGCAGAATTGTGTGTCTGTAAAAATTAAGATATTCATGCATACTTACTCTTAAGTTTCACTTCCAGAAAATTGCTGCTGTAGCGGGTGAAAAAGCTCTCTGTGTCTGCATAGCAGTAGAATTCCATTCCAACTGCCTATTTGTTGATTAAAATTTGAGTTTAAAACTTAATAAGGAGTATATAAAGTATAGTAACACATGTCATCAATGTACTTAAACTTAAGTATGAGCAAATGTAGATGTAATCAATAGTCAGATTATCATAAAAACCGAATTGTCTTTCAATTACATGAATGTTCCCTTTGTATGTCGAAGGTAACAACGTACACAGTTTTTCAAATGTAATTTTAATCATTAAAGTATAATGTTATTTTTATCTTTTTAGCATATTTTTTTAATTTATCGTCTGACATATCAAGTTTTGATTGGTTCTAGCCGATCTCCAGAGAAGGGAAGTTTTGAAGTGATTTATAGTGCGTACCATGTACTTTAAACGTAGGAGTTAGGACTCGTTCGTACGACGACGTTTTTCAAGAGGTAATAACCTTTCCGTAGTTGCACGACGCAAAAACCTTAGAACAGCGTTGAGTATTTCAGTTTTGAGCTTTGCCTTCATTTGCCGAATAAACCCACGTCTCTCTCTCTCTCTCTCTCTCGTAGCTATCAGGAAATGGAGAGCTTATGGAGAGTGGTGACGGGCCAAGACCCAAGCCCAGAAGACTATGACGGCGTCGAGTTCTGGTCGAACCCTGAGCGTGCCGGATGGTTAACCAAGCAAGGCGAGTATCTCAGCACATGGCGTCGCCGATGGTTCGTCCTCAAACAGGGCAAGCTCATCTGGTTCAAGGGCTCCCACGTCACGCGCCTCTCCGCCCCGCGCGGCGTTATCCCTGTCGGAAAGTGTATCACCGTTAAAGGAGCCGAGGACGTTCTCCACAAGCCCTGCGCCTTTGAGATATCCATCGCCGGCCAGGAGCCCATGTTCTTCATCGCCGACTCCGAGCGCGAGAAGGAGGAGTGGATCAATTCGATTGGAAGGTCGCTTGTCCAGCATTCGAGATCCGTAACCCAATCGGAGGTTGTCGACTACGACAGCCGATGCTGATTTCTCGATTTACCTAATTCCATCCCCATCTTTGTCGCGTGATTTCTGTGTACCTGCCCTGTTGTTTGACCTTTTCAGCGATGCATGTGAAAGATCTTCCCTTTTGCGTTCTAATCAATTCCGAAGCTTTGAATTTGAAGTTGATAAATGCCCAAATGGTAATCGGGGTTTTAACTCTTCTGAATTGTTTTCTGAGGAACAATACCAACATAAAAGAAGAACAAGACAAAGGTTGTCCAATTCAAAGCGTGAGTACAAGCAAAATTCATGTTTCAAGGAGCTCAGCTGAAATCTCATGAAATATACCAAAACCCCTGCTTCATGTTTCAGCTGATCAATGTCGATCTGGTCTATCTGATCTCCGGGGTTGATCTTCATCTCTCGTTCGAGGCTTCGAAGAAGAATCCCCATCTCGTCTAGTTGTCTGCGCTTCCTCTCTCTTCTCATGGTTTTCTCTAGAATCACGGGTCTCATAGTAACGTCTCTTTGATCTCTCTTCTTCCTCTACTCTTGGTCTCCTTTCTTCCCTCTTATCATAATCCTTCAGTGACTTTGTTGGAAATTCATCAGGGCTCGTCCTTCTCGATCTTTTTTCGTCCTTCTTTTCATCGTCTCTTCTTGATTTCGGCTCATCGTCATCAACATTGTGCCATTTGGATCTCTGCTCTTCATTTCTAATGAATTTTTCTTTTGATTTATGCCCAGATTCTTTGTCTTCGCTCCTAGCTTTGGATCCTTTCTCATGATCACCCCTTCTAGGAGGGCCTTCATGTGTGCCAACATTGCCTCTCATTCTGTCACGTGAATCTTTATCGCGACTTTTCTTTGGATCATCAAACTTGCCATGACCCCATTTAGGATTTGGATCTTCAGATCCCCATCCTGTGTTGGCAGCTCTCTGCCAAGTTGAAAAATACCATATTAATTCTACAATGGAAAGTGCATTTAGAGACAAAAATAGTAACATAATGACGCTAGCAACCAGAGGATAAAGTGAAAATCACTAGTCAGGAAAAATTAACCTTATAACTAAGATGCTATTGAGAAAGGAATCATATTCGAGAAGAGCTGCTATCCGAGAAGCTATTAGAGTTAAGATTTAATCCAAAAGTACAAGTAGTATGTTCAAAACCACGAATCCTGCTTTATCACAAAACAAACTTGCGAGAACACAATAAAGAAAAGCACAGATTTGTTTCAAACAAAAGAAAAATCAAGATGATTTCGTAAGAAAATTCAATAAACAACATACACTTATCTATACTAGCAGTAATAGTTCAAGACTCCTGGAAAATTCAAACACTACGTACGAACTCCTAAAAGTACTAACCATCTAGCACATAATATAAACTAATTCTTAGAAATACTCAATTCACTTACCAACATGCATTGCACTACCTAAATTAAAGGAAAACTGAATCCACAAATCAGCAGTAACTATTATCATAGTCCCACCTGCTCATCATGAGAAAATTTGCATCCAGCTCCACGACTGCATTCACCTCTTTGAAATGCACGGCAAACACCCCGAGCCTCCCTCTTCTGCCGCTCTGTCTCTTCATCTTCCTCTTCTTTCTTTTTATATTTGGTAACATGGTCCACTCTAATAATTCGGCCTAAAATCTGAGCACCATTCAAGTTATCTGAAATGAAAATAACATTTGTGAGATAATTGATATAGCTTGGGCATTAATTTTCAAAGAGAGAGCGATGGAGGGAGGGAGAAACAACCTACGGCAAGGTTTGTACTTCTCTGATCTTCATATGCCACAAATGCAAAGCCTTTAGATTTACCGGTACCTTTATCTCTGACAAGATTAACATCCACTATCTCTCCATATCTGAAAAATAATGATTTGGAAAAAGATCACAATCAAGCACAATTAGCATCAAATAAAGAATACATTGACAAATAAATCCCTCTAGAAGGAACTTACTGTGAAAAGACGGCAAGGAGATCACCTTCAGTTAGATCATAAGGAACACCGCCAACATACACATAAGCAGATTCTTTGTATTTTGCATGCCAAGAAGCTTCCTCAGAAATGCCTAATGCAGCCTCTTTTGAATTAATATTTTGGATGCGTTTCACTAGGGTTAGAGGGTTCATTTTATCTAAAAATAACTATCTGAAATTTCTCAATTAAATGTCTTTTTCTCTTCCTCTCTCTGATGTTCCAATCTATCCACTGTCTCCCGCGCAAAACTGGCACGCAGCTGCCACACACGATGCACAGGCTTCTCCGATCAGTATAAGCTGTCTCTTTCTTTCAAAACCATTATCAAGATTAGGATGTACTGCTTGTGATGTAACAAACAGATTAGATCATAGCTAACACCATTTACATGTAATAAACAGAAATTTATAAATAAATTTTAGATTTTCACCAAATCATGCTCGTTCAACCTATGACTAAATCAAATATGTAAAGCAACACAACTAAATAAAATGCAAATATCAAAGACTAGATCAGATCTAACACTATCCGAAAGTAATACATGAAAACTTAGAAATAAAATTCTTCACCAAATCATGCTCATCAAACCTATGGCTAAATCAAATATGTAAAACAACACATATGGAATTAATAAGGAGAAGAAAATTTCAACCCCTGTGCATATCACACCAAAGTATCAAACAAAGAAGAAAATGCGACCTCAGTCTCAAAATCTCATCTTTATCAGTCACTTTTCCTAAATTCACTCATTATTCCACCAAAAAGAAAAAGAAACTTATCCCTCAAACTTGACCAATTAGATTAATTCCTTGAAAAACTTAAGCACCGAAAAAACTACAAAATCAAGCTTACTAGTTGTGACTGAAGCACAGCGAATAGCATTTTCCAAACAGATATAGTTAAAACTCCACTTGATTTACTGAAATGTTTTTCTAAGAACAAATTTACGCTGTTTGCAATCTTTGGTTCAATATTACCCTTTCTAAAATTTTCACCTTGAACAAACAATTAATAGCAGGTCTTATTATTTCAATTCACTGTACGCTTTCCAACACCCTAATTAAGAGTTTAGGATTAAAAATATGCACCAAAAAGGTGAAAAAACCTACCAGAACGCCCGAACCCGAAGGCGACGAGCGACCGCGAGAGATGAGCGAGCGCAGCGGAGTGAGTCTAACACTGAGAGATGAGCGGAGCTTCAGGCTGCGGAGGTGAGTGACGAGCGTGAATCACAGTCGTCCGTTGGTCGAACGAGAGAGGGGAGCGTCGTAGTTCGGACTTCGGAGATAGCGGGCGAGGGATTTTTAGGTGCGACAATAAACCGAACCGAACCGAACCGAACCATATAGAATACAAAAGGGTGAACTGAGTCCAGAATTTGAAAAGCGTAACAAATTCCATTCTGTATACCTTTTATTTTCTGCCTATCTTGTGTTTGTTATGCAGCTTGGGTTTGCTATGCTCTGCGCCGGCTCGGTTCGAGCGACTTACTGCTCGATTCAGGCGCAATCGACTTTGCCAGGAGTGGCGTGGTCCATTTGGTGGGTGGGATTGCTGGCCTTGGGGGCGCTTTGATCGCTTCGGAAAGCTCGTGCCAATGCGTGGGCATAATGAGATGCTGATTGTTCTTGGCAATAATGTAGAATTATTATCAGATGTAAAAGTATGATTGACTAAGCAATTCTAAATGAAAATTTTGATAAATGTAAATTACATTCTTGAGATTCGTTTGATACGAGATCACAAAAATAAAATTTTAGCTTTGTCTTAAGCATTATATATTGACGAGATGTTTGTCAGATATTTAATGCAAAATTCTAAGAAATGTTATTTACCTTCTAAACATGGAATTATTCTTTCGAAGACGCAGTGTCCTAACACACCTCAAGAGGAAGAAGATATGAGACGATATCTCTATGCATCAAATGTTGGAGACCCAACATTTATTATGCGGTAGGGATAGTTAGTCAGTTCCAGTCAAATCCAAGATTAGATCACTATGTAGCAATAAAAAATATTCTCAAATATCTAAGAAGAACGAGAAACTATATGTTTGTGTATTCTGGTATGAATTTGATTCCATCTGAATATGCAAATTTTGATTTTCAAAATGATGTAGATGATTGAAGATCGATATTTGGATCTATCTTTACTCTTGGGGGTGAAGCTATAGTTTGGAGAAGCGTAAAATAAGGTGGTGTTTCAGATTTCACTATGAAAACAGAATATATGCTGCTTGTGAAACAGGAAAGGAAACTGTGTGGCTGAAAAACTTCTTTAGTGATTTAGAAATAGTTCTAAATATGAATAATTTATTGACTTTGTACTGCGACAATAGTGGTGTAGTGGCAAATTCTAAAGAATCTAGAAGTTACAAGCAAACGAAGCATATAGAGGAAAAATATCATGTGATAAGAGATATAATGCAACGTGGAGACGTGATTGTTCAGAAGATTCCATCAAATGAGAATCTTGCAGATTCCTTCACAAAAACGTTACCTGAAAAGCGTTTTGAGAAACATTTGAAAAGATTAGACAT